>CP130734.1:23983867-24031038 GCA_030553155.1 Nippostrongylus brasiliensis
TGACAATTCTCCATTTTTTAATTATTTTTCGTCATGTTCCATGTCAGGTACTACTCCTCGACAGAAATATGAAAACCCTCAAGATGAAGCTCATTGTCCTGCTTAGGAAAAACCTCAGTATAATGGTACACAATGTCGCAGAGCACTTGACAACCTGGAACGGGACAGGTGGTCTGTGAGGAAGGCCATATTGCTATGTCGCCGATTTTTTCTGGTGAAAAATGACCCACTCACCTGAGATGCCGCCAATTCGTAAATAAGACGTGAAAATGACAAGACGAGGATGCAATGAATCCCGCTCACTCAGGAGAGACTTAACGGCTGTCACTCATCATCGTGAAGAAATAGAAAAACACCCAAGAAAGATGGTAAAAGCCAAAGTTTTAGAATTCAGGCGCAACTGTCGACGACGGCACTTGTCGGTCAGTCGGGTGATCGGTGGTGCCATGTCGTTGTCGGGGTTTTCGTAATAAATGGTCCACTCCGACAACGCTACACGGGAAAACGGACCTCCTGGTCGCGAAGATTGATGGATGGATGAGAATGAATGAACAATCTTTGACTGGCGGCAATGTCAGAGGTGTGCTTAGGGTGGGGTGCTGAACACTGAACGACGGGGTCAAACAAGACATTACCTCCTCCCTAAGTTCTGGGCGGGTTATGCAACACCGACTAGAAAAGTTAAAAAGGATTAGGGCAAGTTGCTGATCACCGTGGACAGCTGTTTGGTTGTCAAGGTAAGGGTCAGAAAATAAAGAATTTTGTAAGGTCTCAAAATTGATTCTTGATAGCTAACCCTCCATTCCTGCTTCACCGAGATACAAATGTAACCGATTCCTCGAATTGAAGATGAAGTTTACCTCGGTCACATTATCCTCAATGAGCACTAAAACTGTGTCAAGGAATAAAGCGTGAAGGCAGTGGATATAGGGATGTTCTCTATTTCTTTGCATCACCAAAGAGAGCTCACGCTGAATCGGTTAAGCTTGCTCTTTCTAATTCATAGTTTTCATGATCAGCTTTGTTACATTCTCATCAAACCTTCTCTAAGGCCCTTGTCATACGTTCGCTCACCCCCCAGTGTAACTCGTCCATTCAGTATCAGACACCGTGGGGCCAGACAGGTTTGTACGAGTTCACCACGCCAGCGTCACCATGTACAAACGTGTCTGGCCCCACGGTGTCTGATACTGAATGGACGAGTTACGGTGGGGGGTGAGCGAACGTATAACAAGGGCCTAAAAGTTGACTCACACCAAGACTACGAAACACCGAAGGGGATAATGGGTGGTCCATGAGCTGGTCCATTTATTGTCATACTTTGCCGATCCTCACCCATACTGACTAAATTTCCTTCCTTTGAGCTCAGAGAGAACCGAAACACCTCCAGTTCGAAAAGTGTTGGATGAAATGACTTGAAGGGAAGGGAATATCGTTGCCATGTTCAGAGACCATCAGAGTGTGCGAGGCTTCATCTGGTGCTGAACTGACTGCAGAAGAATAGCTGACAGTTGATTGGTAACTAGTAAATTGTGATCTGATTCATCAACTGCTATACTTTACCGATAAGCGAATTTCTTAATACGGAAAGAAAAGCGACAATAAAGGAATTTTCCCCACAGGTCGAAAAATAAGAAGTGAAGATGGCCTGAGAAGAGGGTGGAGCCAATAGCCGCACACGGACCAGCAGAGTGCACCATGCTTCACCGGGTGCTGAACGGACTGTGGGGCAATGGCTAATCGTCGACACGTAACTGGTAAATTGTATAGTGGATGGCGCACAATGGATGGACAATCATTGGCGTTTAGCCTCGTTCAGCCGAGGACACTCGGCCGGTAACCTCAACTGAATACCCAGCAATCGCGGTATTGTCCAACTCAAAGTTAATTGGAACGGTGGACTGCGCGAATTCATCGCTTTTACGACGAGTTTCGGCGGAATAGGAGGATCTCCGAAGAAGGAATGCGCCGTGTTGAAGGATGGTAGCGGACTATTGAGTTCTGGTTCTGGAGGATAATGATCGTCATTACGGTCAAGGTAAGTTAGAGAAGTGGATTTGAGTCTATGAGGTTAGCGGGCTGTTGCCCACTTCTGGTCCACTCTGAGTATGGTCTCAGGCGTACGATATATCTGGACAACAGGAGAAACTGAAAAGTGGACAAAACGACTTTCAACTGATAGCAGTCCAAGTGATAGTTGAAATTAAGGTACAAATTGATTCCATACGCAACCTCCTCATGTCCTCTCTCACCCTCTCCCGAAATGTTTCGATTAGCATTCACTGACGATTTTGCCGCGGTGAATCGTGGGCTTTCAAACTCCGAATTTCGTTGAAAGCCCAATTTTTGGTCACCTTCAGCTGCTGAATTTTTTCTCAGAGCGGGTTATAGGGAAACGACCATATGAAAAACCAAGTCGAGTGGAATTCAACCGGATATGAAAAATTCTCGAAGTCTCCTTAAATCTCCGTCTATTCATTCGACTTTTTCACATGTAAACCAAGAGGACTCTTCGGAAGCACTCATGCATAAAGTTGAAAAGCATCCGCATTCGTAACTGAAGAGAAAGCTGAAGAATTCGATTAGAAATTCAATTCTACCCCACTCCTTCATCGAATTTGGTTTCAGGCGGCAGATTTGAAATGGAAATTGAACTCCTTCTCTGTAGGCAATTACGAGATTTCGTTTCAAAGAAAAATATTATCTTCACTTATGTGATGCCTGTTAATAGGACTAGGAAAGGGAAGAGTCGCGGGTTTGAATCCCAACTGAATCCCGATTTTTGCGACAAAGATAGCACCATCAGACCAGTATCTACTTCTACTGGGAGAGAGCTACAAATCTCTGGTTAAGATAGCACGCCCTTCGGCTTGTGTAGTGTACAATTGTGGGAGAGCAAACCAAATTCAGATTGTGCCCTCATACTTGGGCTCATTCCTAGGCGGTTCTTTAAAAACCGTCTAGTGCGTCATGGAGCACCATTCGTGGGCCTTATTGCCCGGAGAAAACTTCAAGAATACTGTAGATATTTGTTGTGTAGTTGACCAGCAATTATCTCCCGCCGCATAGGTCATATAGGGAAGCACGCGGGAACTTGGCCGCATAAAAGGGCCGCCGTCTGGTGGTCTTCGTCGTTCTGCTGTGGTGCCCGTGCTGGTGGCTGTCTGGTGTGCGCCGTGCATATTGTATCGCCGTTGGTGGACCATTCGTGGTGCCCGAACACGATTGGTGTTTATTTACTACTGTAGACAAAGTATTGTTTTACTCCTGTGTGAGTGCTGGGCTCCTGAAGGAAGGAAAAGGAGCGGGTCGAAGGCAAGAGGCCCAAGTGGTAGATTGTGTCCAAGGAAGGGGGACACAACAATATTGTTCAAAACGGAAGATATCAAGATCATAAAGGGGAAAGGAGGGATGTCAAGAGGTACGAAAAGAGGGTGTGTTCTTCTCGGATAACAGAATAGCTCGCTCGTTGGCGACACTTGCAATCAAGCAAAAGAACGAGCAGGTGCAAGTGTTCGAATGGCACTTGAGAACAGCGCAGCGGAGACCCTCCGCCGTCTCCCAGCCATTCAAACCTCGATTTACTTAACCTACATGGTAATGTGCGCATACGTGACACCCAACAGCCGTATAGTTGCCATACTGCTGGTATAACGGTATAACAGACGCCGGAAGCTCCGAAGAGCCCATAAGAGCTGATTAAGCCATTCTACACTTACAATTTCCCATAAAAAGTGTAGTAATATATGTAAAGAAATTATGAGAAGTTTCGAAATTCAGATGATTCAGGCCTCAATCAATCTTCTTAGTAAACTCGCCTTCCATTGAAAATAATAGAGGTTTTGTGAGTGCGTATTTGACCTACGCAATGACTTTCGGGGGCCAGACGCTAACAAAAATAGTGCAACCACCTTCCCGGACAAGCTTTGTACCAGCTCACTAGGTCCCTGGGGTATTATTTATTTATTTATTTATTTATTTATTTATTTATTTATTTTCGTACGCTGTTTAAGACAGACGTGTGTGAAATGTCAAAATCAACACACAAAACATAAAATGTGCCTAGAACAATCAAGCACATACTGAGAATTCGCTGCAGTGCGTCTGAAAGAGGCTTCAGAGTGCGGAATGGGCTCAGTTTTTACTAATTGAAGATAAGCACGACCTGCTCTCACAGTAAAAAACACTGCTTTAACGATTGATTTTGGTCTGGGTAGTTGACAGTTTAGGTTAGCCTGGACGAGGATTGTTCGAACGACAGTGCAATGAGAACTGGTCCCTCTTTCGTTTCAGTTACTTGAATTTACTACCTGTTCTCATTCGTTAGTCTTTCCTTTAGCTGCCGGACGGATCTGACACCTTTGAGAAGAATTTCACTACAGATTCCTCAATCAGGTTTTCCTCTTCGAAGAATTTTTTGTCTTTTTCAGTTAATGAATTAATTTTAGAAACAGTTACGCAGATAAAAGGTAGAAACGATTTGTTCATTTTATATTGTTTTGGTGGATATTCACCGTTGATACGGTGGAGTTATGTTTGTAACCTGGAAGCCTTTGCCAAGTCCACCAGTAGAGGCAACTCTGGTCTCAGCTTCGTTCAGGCCATATCCAGGCAATCTGGCCTACCAATGGTGCTCGACAATGTGTGACGACAGGTTTTTGATGTGAAGAACGGTAATTATTCCCTCAATGTCGCACCAAAATTACCGCTAGAAGTGGCCAGGCAGAGGAAGTAGAACTGAGGAGATCTATTCAGATCTCTCCCTCTCGAATCTTCGGAAAAGTTTTCTCCTTTTCTCCATCGCGCCATAGAACAAGAGACTTCAATCATCTACGTCCATCACAAAAAAGTATCCGAATAAGTGGCGCTCCGGCAGCGAAAAAACTACAAGGTTTCCTCAATTTCGTGCGCTACTGCAGCAAAATAGCTTTATGCGGAGATTCAAAAAATGGAGGACTACAAAAGGGCAGCGTTTAGTCGTTGAGACGACGGCTCCAAACACTATGATTAACGTCCTCACCTGGAAGATGGCGACAGAGGTCTTTGCAGCGGACAATTGGAGGAGATGTGGCGAGAAAAACACGCGTGGGACAGCTCCAACGATGACGATTCTGGTCGAAGCTGAAAAACGTGAAATTTAGGAATCGCCTTGAGGTCGATAGTGCGGAAGTAATCGCGAGGGTCTTTCATCGAGCCGAAACGAGTTCGAAAACAACGAGAGGAGGCGATGAGGAGGCGGCAAATTAGCGACGAGAATCACATCACAGAAACTTGTGAACAAAGGTAAAATACGTTCTGATCGTTCCTTCAGACACCTGGACAGGACGACTTTTGCATTAAATCAAAACCGTCGAAACTTTGCCTAATAATTCCCGAGTTTCCATTGGTTATCCGAAAATTTTAAAGTAGACCTGGGGTCTACTCAAACCTTAAAAGTAATAGAGGAAAGCAACGAATGTTAGGGCATAGTTGTCAATCGGTGGAGAGAACAAAAAAGTAATTAAGGGGGTAATTTTACACTGGGATTTATACAAAATGTAATGTTACGGTCAAATTTGTCTTTACAATGCACACAATACAATGATTACACCTTATTAGCAAATATTAGGTTGTTAACTAATTATTTGCCGTTTTTTTCAAGCTTCTGTTGTGCGCTTACTAGTGAAGCTGCCGAAGACATCCAGGTAGCGTTCGATAGAGAATTATTTGCTCTTCCACGAAATGTATCTGCTTTTTACGAAACCTTGAAATTTTGATAACTTTTCGACCGTTGAAGTTGAAATTAAAAATGAGAAAAATTGACCACACCGACAGTGAGTTTTCCCTACTTCGTTTCGCGACTTCCTGCAAAATGGTATATACCCTCTGAAAGCTGACGAATTTCTCTATAAAATGGTATACAGCTTGTTTTGGTTTTCCTTGGTTTTTGTTTACTTACAGAGCGTCAAAGTGGGGTCTCTCAAAGGAGACAATAATTTTTGGATGCTTGTGCTGCCTTTCTGCCGAACGTTTTCCATCAGCTCTAAACACGTCACGATAGAGCATTCGTTGCTCTATCAGGTAAAACGTTCATTTTTCCATGCTAGCCGTTTTTTGAAACTTTTATCATGAAAGCGTTTTTAAAATTCCTCGAAGTGTAAAACTTTTCGTTGGAAACCTTTTGCAGAATTTCAAGAACCATTCGAAAGAGGAGGATGTGTGCTATAAGAAGATGCATCACACTTTTTGAATCGCACCGAGTTTTGTTAACTTTCGGGTCGACAAAGTGGAGGTTCGACGGCTCGCATGGCCGCGCTGCGCGGCCAACGCGACGGCCGCACCGCCGCGAAATTACAGAGGGGGTGCGCGTGCGGCCGTCGCGTTGGCCGCGCAGCGCGGCCACGCGAGCCGTCGAACCTCCACTTTGTCGACCTAAAAGTTAACAAAACCTGGTGCGATTGAAAAACTGTGATGCAGCTCCTCCTAGCACACATCCTCCTCTTTCGAATGGTACCTGAAATTCTGCAAAAAGTTTCCAACGAAACGTTTTACACGTCAAGGAATTTTGAAAACACTTTCATGATGAAAGTTTTAAAAACGGCTATCACGGAAAAATAAACGTACTACCTGATAGAGCAACAAATGATCTATCGTGACGTGTTTAGAGCTCATTGAAAACGTTTGGCAGGAAGGCAGCACAAGTATCCAAAAATTATTGTCTTCTTTGAGATACCCCATTTTGACGCTCTGTAAGTAAACAAAATCCAACGAAAACCAAAACAAGCTGTATAAAGTTTTATAGAAAAATTTGTCAGCTTTCAGATGGTATATACGATTTTGCAGAAAGTCGCGAAACGAAGCAGGGAAAACTCACTGTCGGTGGGGTCAATTTTTCTTATTTTTGATTCCAACTTCAATGGTCAAAAAGTTATCAAAATTACAAGGTTTCGTAGAACGCATATAGATTACGTGGAAGAGCAAATAATTTTCTATCGAATGTTGTCTGGATGTTTTCAAAAGCTTCTCTACTAGGCGCACAACAGAAGCTTGAAAAAAACGGCAAATAATTAGTTAACCACCTAATACATTGGATCGGACGAAGGACTGTGACTTTTCCATCGCATTTGGATGAAATCATGCGAGGGCTTGACGAGTGACAAAACAAGAGCAACCATCGAGAAAGCTAGTCATCGAAGTGAGAGCCATCTTCTCGACAGTCTTTGTTAACACGCGAATGATTGTGTTCTAACTCAGTTGATGAAGTTGAATGGCTGGCATGACTTTGGACACGAACTGGTCTCGGCCAACGGCCCTCTTCCACAGCCTTTGTATGTGCAGTCTATTAGGACCGCCACCCTACCTCACCCACCCCCTCCCCCTTGACATTCAGCTGAGACAAGATAGAGAAGTGTGGAACACCTCGAGAAGGATTATCTTGGAGGCTTATTTCGCTTGATCGGGATTTTCTGAGCTGAGCACTACAAGTGAAAAACTCCTCCCACCTCAACGCTTTCCCAGTATTTTCGTGAACCCACACAGCCTTTCGTCCATTTTGAACTCATTAAGTAAGATAACACGAATCTGCTGCATAGAGTGTGTCTGTGGCATTCGATGAGAAACTTCTCAAGAATGAAAATCCAATAAACAAGAGTCAGAATATGAATCAGCTTTCTTTGATGAACTTCAAAATGGTTTACAGGAAGTAGATGGAAAGAAGTGAAATCATTTTCAATGCCGAGTGCTGTCAAGTTTGTCGACACTAAAATACAGCATTAAATGGTACATCATTGGGTCGAAACAAAAGTGGAAGAAATTGTCAAATTATCTGGCTCAGCGGCAGTAAGAGAGTAGGAGCGGCAGACTACCGGTAAAGTTTCAAGTGACCAACTAACCTTTCAATAACCTCGATTAAAACCTCGATTAAACAGGGGTATAGGTAAGAACCAAAGATGTCGCACACATCTGGGAGAGAATAACAGAATTTCGCACTTATTTCGATCACGAATAAAAAATAAGTTAAAATAAAGAAACGATAGGCCGTTGAAGCGCTGGTCGTTGAACAAAACTTCTATCCAACAATATCGTAAGGCAAAAGAAGGCAATATTGAAATATTATAGTTGGAGATGATAAGAATGACCTGATATAAGAGGGCAAGGAAAGAATTTTAAAATATTAAATCAGAGTTTCATTGATGAAATAGAATCGAATCGCAATAGACAACTTATGAGGAACGGATACAATTCGAATCCTCACTCGACAACAACAACAAACGACAACAATTGCTGAACATTTTTACCTCTGAAGCCTTGCCAAATAGCTGATATGAGGCTGCCATTCCTGACGCAGCCATCGTTTGCCGGTAAGTGCCGAACGAACGGGTGATCTTATCGAGTGCGGTGTGATTTACAGCCATTAAATAGCCATAAATACGAGCACAATAAAATAAACGTGAGAGTGCCAAAAGTCGTTCTGGCTTCTCCATGAGAAAGTCCGCGCAACAAACACAAACGAAGTCTCAATGGCGGATTCTCGGACCATTATAATTGGCGAAGCAACGGGAAAATGGGCGTTGCTGATCAGTGGGTGCAGTTAGGGTAGCCACCAACTCCAGAGGGTCCAGCGAGAGGGGCGGAGCGGGACCATGCGAAACGGGGAGGGCCGAGATCGGGGCGGACATGTTGCGATCTTCGGCATGAATGCTTCTCTGAGCATATTTGATCGGGAAAATAGTAGCTGACCACGATGCGGGCCACCCCTCACAATCTGTTGCTGGCCCGGCCGGTCTCGATAGCCTGCTGAGATAGGAGAGCAAGTTGTCCGGCTTTCATTTCGTATTAATCAGTGTCGTTTAGTAGTCGGAGATGAGGGTCATTTTGGGCTGCTCGAGAATATTTTTATCGGAAATGTGAGCGTTGGTCCTCTAAGTCCGGTCTTCTTCTTATTTTTTCTTCTTCTAATTGTACTCGAATGATAGAAAAAAGGAAAACAAAGAGGTAGAACATTTTTACTTTGTAGAGGTAGAGAATGGCTCTCTCCATAGGAACCGAAATCACTAGGATTTCTGTGGTGTTCGGAAAACGCCACCCTAAATACATTGGAAAATTACAATGGAGTACTATCCTCATTTTTTATAGAATTATTTTTTAGTAGTAGTACGTCACTACGTTCAATTACTGTACAATTTGTCAAAATCGTACAAACAATAACAGCGGTCAATAGAATAGTACGAGCATGAGAACACAATAAAAGCACGAATCCGATTTTGAAGAAAATCCTGTATCGCACGCAATGTAGGAGAAATTTGAAATGCAAATTGAAACCAATTCTGACTATTTTGTTAATTTTATCGATTTTTCGCAAGCCTTGGAGCATTTGCTACCACTGGATCTAGGAACAAGAAGGTGGATAAGCAGTTCCCTACACAGGATAGGCTGTCAAGTTGCTATAGCCGGGTATAATCTGAGGTGTGTGCGCAGCGAGCCGAGGAGTATTGAGGTGCGATAATGTCGTCGATTAATTCGTCATCTTCGGCTAAATGAGGGTGTGGAGGAGCACGGCG
This sequence comes from Nippostrongylus brasiliensis, assembly GCA_030553155.1. Classification (NCBI taxonomy): domain Eukaryota; kingdom Metazoa; phylum Nematoda; class Chromadorea; order Rhabditida; family Heligmosomidae; genus Nippostrongylus; species Nippostrongylus brasiliensis. The sequence goes on from CP130734.1 coordinate 23,993,407, forward strand.
CACACGTAACGCAAGACCTTGCGCTGAGTTTGCGGATTAGAGACGCTAATAAAGGCCTGCACACACACGCACTCATGGCGGGCGGCTAACGGGTGAAGGCCAAGAGAACGGCCAGAAATCCTGATGGATGATCGAGCAGAGATTCGTCATGAAAAATGTCGGGTTTAAAAATTCCTTCCTGGTTGGCTATGTTGGAAATGAATTTTGTTGCCATGTCCGACTCTCTTGAATCTCGTTATGATGGAGAGCGGCTGTAGGTTTCAGGTTGGAGCTCAGGACCGAGATTTACTCGGATCACTTTCGATCTCTTCGTCTGTTAACGTGAACTTGTTCTAGTCTCTCCATGCTGAAAGGGCTGCGGTTCATGGGGTCTTCAAATCTTCACAAAATTCGTGTCGACATGGTTGGACTAAAGTGTTGAAGGGGATATTAATGATTCATAATGACTCTATGACAGTAGTTCAGTGAGGTATGGTTGCACATTTCCCCACTCTGAAGAAGGCGGAATATTGTAGGGAAATTGGAATCGCCCCGGAAAAAAAAAAGAAAAACGAGACCCAAGCAGGATTCAAACACGTATCCGGAGTCAGTCAGAGTGAAGTGATGCTAGAGCGCTCCACCATCAAGCCATATTTACTCCTCCTAAACAGAACCGTTCTACTTCGCACCCCCACAGCCTTTTGGGCCGGCATTTGGTCAGATCTTTCATACCGTTCTGTGATGCCAATTGACGACGACTTTTCAAGAAACAAAAGTGAGGCCACATCCCTCTCTTGGTTCGTTTCGTGATAAAGACCAACATGATATTTAGCAGATATATTTTAAGATGGTAAATCACCTTCCTTAATTTTCTGGTTTGAGAACATCACAGAAGTTCCGTGCCGCTCTCCTAGCAGCAAATTTTCTATCGCACTCATTCCAACCCCCTTCAACTTTTTGTAAATTTCGTATCCTTCCTATATTTTAAACGTCCCTCTGGTGAGTTATAGGTACAGTGGGTTACTCATAATGTTGATTCAAAAATTTGTATGATGGTGAACTGTTTCAATTGAAGGAGAGTCAGACAAACGAAATCGGAATGTCGGTGGACGGCAACAGACGCAGGTAACGGATAAACGGTGGAAGCTCGCAGGAATTGATAACGTTCAGGCTGACTTCCAGTTAGGTGCCCATAAGTCCACCATTTTGTTCTCCTGTTTTTGGTAACGATCGGTTCCAGAATTTATTACTCTAGTTAGTAATTCACCCTCTGTATCCTACTCGAGTCCCGGCATAAATCGGCCGGTAATAATTAGTAACGGATCGGATTTTTCCGGGAGGAGAAGTTTTTCAACCTGCGGGATGACCATATCCGATTCAAAGTGATGTTATGCGTGGTTGAATGCAAAAAGATTCATCGGCTCCCACTCCGCCAGTCAAGCGAACCCATCGTCGGGGGATCCACTTGAAATAGTACGAAACACGGGTGAGGGGTATCGGCGAAGCGCGGGGACCTACGAACCACTGCAAACCGAATTACTCTCTAATCGCGGGTAGTGGCGGAATCTGATACCAGCCGTTCATTAGTAGATTCATACTAACAAGCTCTCATCGAACGCCCCGTCGAAGAGTCATCATCGTCAGAAGTAGTTGAGGAATCTGAAGCTGCTCATCACATCGTTTGGGATGCAGTCTAGACGCGGAAATATGGCTACCGTACCAGAATCAAAGTGCATAAATCCCCGACTTCGTATCGAAGTGTTAAAAATAAAGGACACTTCAGTCAATTTTGAGATCACTCTGCCATTACGGTCTTTCGAAGTCCGAAGAACTGACTAACCCAATATTCACTTTGCCAAAAAGGCGATACGAAGTATAGAAAAGATATAAAAATGAATCATGATAGGTAGGCTGCGACTCAAGATAGCCCACTGATAAGCGCTCGATGAAGAAGGTATCGTCCAAGGCAGAAAACGGTCCGGATACTGATGTTTTGTTCGGCTCTGGCTCGGCTGTCCCCCACCTCACCCGGGATGAGCTAAATTCAGCACAGAAAGCAGCTAATCCGGCTTAGGCCCATCGAAGAGCATAGCGAAGCATCACCAAGGAGGCTGCTGCCGCTGCCTGTCAGTGTCGGAAGCTTTTCCTCTCTAAATGACTAAAACGTCAATTGAGAAAGCTGAGTGACGAGCTGCCAGCCAATCACTTGCTGCTCTTCTCACTCACTTCAAAGCACTGGACAACTGAATACGCATAAAAAGGGAAAGGGTCGAAATGAACGGGAGATGTGGAATTTACAGATGACATGGAGAGTTTTGAAGGGGCTATTTATGATTCTCGCTCAGTAGAGTTCAGTCACTTTGCCGAAAATACTAAACAAAAAGTGGATATCCAAGGATTCCAGCTGGTTCCAGGCCGAAGATGGATTATGGGGCATCCCACCAAGCGTCCTAATGAATGAGACAACGTTGACATAGGCTCAAATTAAAGTTGAACTTGCTGTGTACTTTTGCAAATTAGACGTAAGCAGCATCGGATCCTTCGCCAAGACAGAAGGAAGACAATTCCTGCTTCCAACTGTTATTTACTAATCGAAATTATGTTGTTTGTTGAATAGCAAGACGAATAGATAAATTGGTTGCTGCTGATCAGCTCTCTGAGGTTATGCTACGCAATCGTCTTCCAATCAGAATCGTTGGTGATTTTAGGATCACCGCAAAAATGACACGTCAGGCGGAAAACGACCCCTTTCTCTCGGACCCTTCCGAAGCACCGTGATGTCGGACCACCACACCACTGCTTGATTAGAACGAGGATCTACCGCTCTAACATTGGGAGGGGGAAGTAGCTCTTAACCCCTTCTCATAGGTATTGCTGACGACAAGAGAAAAGTCTGGCGGTCTTTTCTGAGAATCCGAGCTCCGGCGGAACAGAAAAACCCGAGAAGCACTTCTTAGGGCCACAGTAGTGACGAGCGCGAATAGAGGGCGAAAATGCGTGAATTTCGAGCGCGCAATTTTCGCCTCAAGTGGCAAGTGCCTTTTGTTTCGCCAGAGCAGCCAGCCACTTATTTCAATGGACGCTCGAATTGGCGAAAAACAAAGGGGAGAAAACCAAAGAAGTAGCTGAGCGGCTGGTTGCACGCGCTGCTACGCTCGGAAGGCGAAGTTCGGGAGCGGCGCACGGGCACAGGAAATTCCTTCAGTCGTCGAGCGGCCCTGATACAGGAAATTGGGCGCCCGCCAGCTCGGTGCCCTTCTACTAGAATCGTTGCCTTCAAAAGAAATTCTCTTGGAGGGCCTGTAGCAGCGGAGAAGTGTCCGTTTGAGATTTCTCATTTCCCAGTTTTTTTCTGAGCTCTTGCAAGTGGCACTTCATAGCCGCCCGTTCACATTGTCACTCACCGCCTCAAGAATGAAAAATCGGACTTTCCGGCAGAAATTTGAAAGCTGCCCTTCAAATTTTGAAATTCAAGAAGCCATTTCTCCAGCGTCCAGTTTCACCAAGGGTATGACAGTCTCCTCATCAGAGAGCATCGAGCGAACCACTTCTTTCAGAACAGCAGCCAGTGAATTGGAATTCGGATGAAGATTGTGAATGCTGATACTGAGGTTCTTTTCAAAGTCGAAAAGGAAACCGGTTGGCGAAATGCCTTTTCCGCGTGACAACACTACATACAGTCCACCTATTACTTTTGATTTAAAATGGAAAGAAGCTGTAGGAGATAAAACGGTGAAATCTACAGAGCCGTGCTTGTAATGGAATTGAACCACACCCTCTCCATTACGAGTAACTAGATCATCTCAAGCGTGTTGCTTTTACTACTAGGAAAAAGATGTCCAGGACCCGGATTCATGAACGGGGTTTCGGAGATCGCCACGTTAACGAATCTCTTCCTATTGTCCTGCTATTTTCTGATTCATGAAGATTAAGGTGTCCAATAAGTTGACGAAAAATTAGGAAACAAAAATGTCACGGTGTTTGTGTGACCGATTCTACCACATCCTATCGCATTGGTGGAATGTGTTATACCCTGACAAATCTTGAATAAATCCTAAACATTGCCCATGTGCCCTGACGGATCAGGATTTGTGGAGTAGATCCAGTGTTTGCAGTGGATCAACCATAAAGCTAGGAATCCACTTACATATTCTTTGTCTAAAATCGCCAAATGTGAGTAATGCCAAAATTTGTGAGGTGGTACTGGAAAATATTCGAATTGCAATGGTGAACTGAGACGTGCTATCCAGTTGTCTTTTTAGATAAGACCGCCTAGGACTTCTTAGAGTGGTTGTTAATCTATATAAAATATGCGCAAAAGGTAAAAAATCATAATGAGTAGCCGAAAAAGAAGCTTGAGCTGAAGGACGCAGCTAGTGAGACGAAGCATCAAAGAGCGTTTTGTTTTTGCTCACCGTCGGTTACAAGATGGTGTATAGGAATTTAAGAATGGCGTATCTCAATAAATTTCTGAATATCAATTGCCACTAATTATTTAGCTATTAATAACAATCAACACAAATTCAAGTTTGGAAGCTGAGACCCCCGAAGACGACGAGGAAGTGGAAACGTTAGGGCGTTAAATAAAGTTTCTCTACTTAACAACCTCGCGAGGCAGAAGAAATTAATGTTGAGATGATTATCATTGGTTTAAGGACGAGAGAAATTAGAGATAACAACTATATTTTTTTAATTAACGAAAACCATTAATTCTTTCAAACCTACGCAACCAACCGAACTGTCATTCAAGCACTGCAGCACAATTCACCTGGCACGAATCGGTTCCAGATACTGGATGAAGGCAAGAAATTCCAGTAGCGTCAATGGCCTGAGAAGAAGCAGTAGCCCCGCATTGTGATGATGCATAAAGGGAGGAAGGGGGGGGGGTGGAACACCGCTCGAAGTGAGAGCCTCAGCTGGGCTTTGCATTCATTCATTTTCGATGACCTCGCTGTTAAGTCGAACGACGAACAGCATGGCGCTCATGCAGAACTGCAAGAAAATGACGACATGCCGTGAGTTTTTCCTCGATCGCGACGTTTTTTTCGCTCCGAAATTGCGATAAACAGCACAGATGTCTGGTGAGGAGCCACAGCACTGTTGTAATCGCCAACGAATTCGAAATGTCTGCTCATTTATTCGCCGCAGTGGATTTATCGCCCAAATGCACGAAAATTATGTTGACGGCCATCGGATGGAAAAAACGGCTCCCGGCCACTGACGCTGCTTTAAAAATTGCAGCTAGGCTTGGTTCTCTCTGCAGACCCTTGCTTGACGGAAGGAGAAATGGGAGAAAGGGACGTTAAAGCAGACCAACCAAAGCAATTTTACCAGTAAAGGGACTTAGCTCTCCGATTCTATCCATATGAGCTGATCGAGATCTTTCGAAAGAGCAGTAAATTAAGGAGGTATAGAATTCCCAAGACCACACCATCTCACCACCACTTGGTCAGCGGGGCTTGCTAATGAATTCCAGTTGTCGTTATGTTAGAAAATTGGAGTGATCCGCATTACTTGTCGGTAAAAATACGCGGAAGGTTCAGTGGTAAGAGGCGCTACTGACACCTGCACGATCAAGCGATTGATCCCCGCCTGAGGTAACCACTCCAGGGTCGGGTGAATTGGTACCAGGCCTGTCTGGGAAGGTAAAGGTACTGACTTGGTGCAGCGGCTGGTCCACGCAACGCATTTATTAGGTCATTTCATAAGTCGTTTCTTAACCGAGGCTTTTCTTTTTCAAATGATGTGCAAAGAGTTAAAAAAAATTCACTTTCTCTGGAGAAAATTCCATGCCGCATAGGGCTATTTTTGCGAAGTTTCATTTTCCATTTCACTGGTAAAAAAAGCAACATTTCAAGTATCCTTATTCTATTATTCTATTATTATCATTCTTATACTTTTAATATTATTCTATTATTATTATTCTTACAGTATTATTCTTGAACTACAATCAATCCCCTATAGAACAGTACACAGCTCTTTGCCAGAGCTTTCCGACTAAACTTACAGAAGGACGCTGAAAAAAACGGCAAGGACTTATGAAATTACCTAATACCATGGCTCTACGACTGAATGGAACGTTCTGAACGGAATTCCTCTACTCCTTCAACATTTTACCTTTTTAAAATTTTATGGAAAAAAAGCAAGAGATACATCTGTAAAATAAAAGGAGTGGCAGCTTGACTATATAATATTCTTGCTCTAGTCCTGCTGTCACATGGTCTACATAGAGGCGGAAAACCTGCCCTAGTGCTGCTTGGATTACTCGATGACCAACCCCGAGGGCAGTTTTTCATTCAAAAGGGGGCACGTTCAGAACACGAGCGAATTGGTGTTTTTGCAAAGAAGTTCATGACAAGTCGCCGACAGCTGACAGACACCGACGAGCTCAGCCGTGAAGTGGAAGCGGCCGGCGGTAGCGTTTCATCGTGATGGCAGCTCAGCTGATGGCCAGAGCCAGAGGTCTGGCTGAGTGACAACGACCGGCATCGGCGACACTGAAACTTGTCAATCATCGTGAAGTTCTTCCTCAAGAGAATGAGCTGCACTAGGCGGCCTTTGTACGACGACGACGACGACCTCATCTGGTCGCAATCGCCGCCAACTATGAGCGCCGTGAAATAATGTGAATTGATGAAGACGATAACGAAAAATGAGAATTGAAGAGAGCAGCAACGAAAAGGACGGGGAAACGCGAAAAGAAAGGATGGGCGAGAGAGCTCAGTACGTACAAGTAGCAGCATCGGTCGGTATTTTTGATAACTTCAGGAAAGTATGATCCCAAATTTCCCCACAGGGAGAATTCTTCCATGTAAATAGAGCAAAGTAGGAATTGAACAAGTTAATGAAGACGTTCCGTGTCCACCTTGTCCTTGTACCTTTGAAAAGCAAGTGATTATTTTTCGAAGGGTAAAGGACAAGTCCAAACTCATGCTCGTTTGCCGATTTCTAAACTTTGCATCACCACCTAGTTTTGATGCTTTCTCCTGATTCTCACGTTCATCACGCTTATTCTCAGGTCCATTTCGTCTTTATCGTTTTATTTAATCAAGAAAATGCGCTAGTTCCCTAGGTTTGAGTCCGTTTTTTGGTTGTGTTATCCGAGAGTTTATTTCCTACACTTAACTACAAGTATGCCCCGACACCGTGTCCTTAACGCTAACCCAAACTCCCTATACCTATACTATACTACATGAGAAGGTGATATGGAGATAAGAAGATAACATGGAGAAGCCCTGTTGCAGTCCTTAAGGGTATCAACAGGTGGAAATGAGGAAAACGGGAAAAAACGGGACGAAAAGATCGAATATGAAACATGGCAGCAAATGCAAATCGACAAGGAAGAATTGGCAACATCTTCGCGAAAAGCGATGATCCGTAACGCTCTGTCAACATCGGACGGCTCCAAAAGCATGTCTTCTGCGAAAAGGATCCGTTTGGGGAAATTTCAAACGGATTTTGATGACTGATTTGAAGTACTAGTATCTGAGAACTCGGAGTATTCGAGAACTATAGTGCCTTAAGAAACTCTGATTAAGAGGACACAACCTATAAAGGGTCAACAAACATGTGCGGTCACACCTGGACAAATAATTGGAACAGTGCATAGAAAGTCAGATTCCTCACCCTCGACTCGTAGGTCCCTAGCAAATTCTTCTTAGTTCCTATAACTGATTTGAGTCAAACCCTATGACAGTAAATCTTACATCCCATAACTGAAAGAACAATACTCTTCCATTAGCTAGTATATCTCGAAAAAAAATGACAGAAGTATAATAATACAGGAGAGTGACAACAACTTCTCGCTACTTAGTGTCAGTTAAAGCATTAAACAGGCAATAAAAATACCGAAATAAAGGAAAGAACTAAGGCTAAGCAGCTAGACGCCGAAATTGTGCGTGTTTTCGTTTAGAATTTCGTCGCTACTGAATGAAGAATCCGTGACCTCACGTTGTATTTTCACTTCGTTTTCACCATTCACTTTAATTCATCTCTTTGTCTACGTATTTCATTTTTCGTTTTTGTTGAACACGCTGAGGTGCAATAAATAAACAAATAAATAAACAAATAAATGAACAAATAAATAAAAAGTGGTTTAGATAACGATAACGGAGAGATGGCGCTTGCAGGTTAGCAACGATGGTGACATTCTCAAACTTTGCTTCGGTTTCCCTATACAAACAGAAAATCAGTGTTCTATGTGCGACTGCGAAATTTGAGAAATCTGGTTGTACAATAAACTGCGAATTTTACCCATATACCGATAAAGGGCTCCTCGGTGGATACGGGTGAATCTTCTACGTCGAAGACGAATGGTTGGAGCTCAAATGGAATCGCGCGCAACTCAACGTTGTCAACTTCATCAGTGTGTTTTTCCTACGGTAATAGCTTTCGTAATGCGTTTATTTATGGCGGCTTATCGTGTTTTGACGTTCAAGGTCGTTTAAATTCGTCACGAGCGAAGAGAGCAATCTTGCAGCAAACAAAGAAACTGATAAATCTCAAACACCTACTCATTTCGTCAATTTCGCCAGTTTTCTCAAGCAAACTTTCTTGATACCCACTTAGATTTCATCTCAGTTTTAGTCGACTTGTGCAGAAATGGTTTGGACAGTTAGGGAAGTTTGTTTTCTGGGAACGGCAGTGCGATTAGCGGAACGTCGTCTCTCCAAATTATCAGTACAAGAGCAGGAAGGCCTTGGTGTCGGCTTAGGCAAATAGGATCGCCCCTACCCCCCACGAATTCCTCGGCGGAGATCTCGAGGTCACTCAGCAACCGAACAACGTTCCGTCACTGAAAACAATACGATGGAGCCGCCTGCCAAATCCACAAAGGACGGATGGAAATCGAGGGGTTGCCGAATTTTTGCTTTTTGCCCATTTCCTCATTAGGGGAACTCGAAGCGAATTTCTTATCATTTTTGCTCTTTTTAAGTTGTTAGACGGCGTCTTCACGACGCGGTATGATTTCACCTAGCTTTCCACGAAAGACAATAAAATCAAGAAAACACGAATGTACATATTCAATGCCCATATTTAAAGAAGGGAAAACGCGAAAATCTGTAGATCTCAACCCCTATGTTCGATACGATACATTACGTTGTTCAACAAGACAAAAAGTGCGAGCTTCCATCTCACACGGAGGCAAGAGAAAGCCATGAAATTCAAGAAGAGAGGCCCTAGAATGAGCGAGGAGTACTGAGAAAAAAAGGAGAGGTGTCGCGAAAAAGGAATAACTATCCTATATGAAAACGTGAAGTATGAACTGTGATGGAACAGAAATCAAGAAAATCCGCAAAAGACTGATTATCAAACCACTTAGATCGAAGGTAAAAGATGAAAGTAACGATGGAAGTTAAAAATAACGAAGGCGTTTCAAGTACTGCAAAGACGTGGACTTCGGTACGAGAATAGTCGGCAGGGTACGAGAAGATATTAATTTGTATAATTCGAATATGAATAGAATAAATTCGCAGCAGAATTGGTTGAGAAATGAAGAACGGAAGAAAAGAGGAAAGGAGAACCCTGGAAAAGCTCCTACTTCCTCTACAACTCAATGTCGTAATACAGTACGATAAGCGTAAATGTGTTACCTCTAGAAGAAGTGTTTTGAGGAAGAAAACGAGAATAAGAATAGAAGTTAAAAGATGTCCTACAAGAAAGAAAAGAAGTGTTTAGAAGAACAGTTCGCAAATCAAATAACTGACGATTCTGAATCTGCAATAAGATAAAGAAATCAGAAATTGACAAACGCTGTGTGAAATCGCAAAAATTGACGTCACCCATCGAGACACGGACATCACTGTTAATGGGAAAGAGAGAATGAGCAGAAGAATCGAATAACGCATCCTATACTATCAAATTAGGCTATAGGTAAACACCCCAAAAACTCACTCCACTGCTCATCATAATAACGAGCGGATTGCGGAAAATTTTTTCTATAACGTTCATGTATGTAGGCTTTCATGTTTTCTTCCTTCAAAATGCCACCAATTTCGCAGAAGGAGCGACTAAAATTCACCAGATAAATCCATCTGATGACAATGGAATGAAGTAATAGATAAAGTAGTAAAGGAAACAAATTCGAAAAGAATGGCAGAAGTGATAGGAAACTTTCACTGCGACCTCATTATACTGATACGATGCCAGGCAAAGACAGAAAGTTTTTTCTTTCAGATCAAAAGTGCTCAAATCCATTGGAAAGGCTTTCGAGCGAATGGAAATCGGCCCAAACCGCGAAGTGCCACAGTATGACGCACCATGGGGAGTTGAGGATGAATGAGCGGGAATTCATCAAATCATCGTTCTCGGTTCAGCAGATCGGGCGAGCCCGCGAGCATCAGTGATCTTTATCGGAACGCTGAAATTCATCGCTATCTGTGAGCATCTTTCATTAGCATAACTGATGGCCGCTCAGACGACGACGACGGAAGGCCACAGATTGCTGCACATCGCTGGCGATGGAATGAGCCGTGCACGCGGCTTACCCCTTCGGAATCCCGCCCACTTCGGTGAAGTGCTCACCAGGTAAACTATGCGATAGCAAGTCATGTAGACACGTTAGTGATGGTTCTCCTACAGTGACCAGTTGCTTCATTTCAAAATCAATTATTCACTATTTTATTTATGAATTTATTTACAATGTGGATTTAAGCCACCAGTAAAAATTCAGATGGACAAACTTCTGAGACAAATTTTAGAAAGGATGAAAGCCGCAGGATCACGATATGCCTGGTTTTGTTGTATTTTTGTTATTTCAATATTTCATTCTATCGTATCTTTCAAAGCGAGGCTGCTCAAACAGCAAGGATGGGTTTAGGATACGCGTACGTAGCCGATAGCATCGAGCTCTTGCAAAATTCCTGAACACATCTGGTCCTGTGCATTTATTTTGCCAAGCCATATGGTATTCTGTTCAGGACAGCGGGAGTTTTGTCAGTAGAATGGATTACAGAGGAATGTTGAGGAGTCAACTAACCCTTCGGCGGTGAAAGGGGAAGGGGTATAAAATCTTAAATTCAAATTTCAACGGTGTCGCTATTCAGTCCTATCCCACAATGTTAACCTATCAGAGCCGTAATTACAGTATACTTGCTCCTTTCATTACACTACCAGCGGAGCAAAGGCAAATAGGACGAGCCTATTACCTCATTGTTTTCTTCCCATCTCTTCCTTTTCTTCTCAGAAAAAAGAAGAAGCAGCAAATGGATCTGCAAGTGGGTGGAAATCCTATGCCATGCTTTGTTCAAAAGCCCAGATACGGGAAATGTGATCGCAGGTTGTGGATGAACCACGCAAACAAAAAGGTGTCAAATAGAAGGATGGTGTCGATGACACAAAAAGAGGTTATGTTTGATCGGAGACGAACAATGATGGTGGACGGAAGACATCGCACGCGATGCCGCCGCTTTTACATACTAGCCTTATCAGAGAGAAACAATGGCTGCTAGCAGAAGGAGAAGTCATAATGAGGTCGAATCTCACGGAAGGGATTACCCGACACGCAGGTTTTTTTTTGCAGAAAACAGCCGAGTTGCAGGCAAATTCCGGCTCCAAGCGGATCTGAAGCCGCGATTCACAGTTTTCCGGGCAGATTTGTCTCCTAACCCCTTCGTATTTATTGATCTTATAGAACATCGAACTCATAGAATTTTAACAAGCGCTTCCTTTGCCCGTTTAATCTCCAAACTTCCCTTCTTCTGAGGCGGGATTCACGTAGTTTAGCTGACAGTAGTGTAATACCATTAAGGCTCTTAATTCTGTTGAAGAACCGAATACTACACACAGAGCTACGAAACAAAATGTAGGTTTTGAATCAACGATTTCCTGAGAGATCTGCGAATTTTCAGAGATGATGAATACAGATATATGAGACGAAGAGGAACAGATGAATATATTTCTTTACCTTTGATAAAATTTCAAACGTGGACAAACAAAAGACGGTGCATGGAGCAGCGATAAGAGACACTACTGCCATTCGCACAGTCGAGCGATCGATCCCGGCCGGGGCCAACCAAGCCCACCATCCATCCGGAGTAGGGCAAATTGGTACCAGACTTGTCTGGCATAGCAAAGGACTGACTTGGTGTAACGGCTGACGTCCACAAGTCACTGTATGGGCCAAACACCCTTTCACCGTGTCTTTAGGATTCTGGATGGAACACGAATGCGGCAGCGCGTCCTCAGAGGACTGATCAACGGCAAAACATTTACCTTCTACCTTTAAAGGGTGTAAACGGTCACCACACAAGTCCCTTAGGGATGCGCCACGCGTCCGTTTTCGGTTCCGAACCGTAAAAGAACGGGGAATGCGTATCTCGTCTGAAACGACTTGTGAGATCAGTCGCTGCACAAAGTCGGCGTATCTTCCTTTCTAGACAAGTCTGGTACCAACTTACCCAACCTCTGAAGAATGAAAGGCTTGGTTTCCTGCTAGGGATCGATTGCTAGACCATGCGGGTGTCAGTAGCGCGTCTTACCACAGCGCCAATGGTAGCGATCTCCAAAATGACCAGTTTATTTCTTAGACTGGATTGTGAATTCTGGATTGTGAAAAAATGAAATTTTAATTCAATTGTATCCGATTTAGTAGCGGTTACCACTGAGCTACATTGCCTAACAATTGATCAATCGCAAAATTATCTGAAGAAAATTAAAAATGCTAATAGTGGAAACAGTGCAAAAGCTCTGAATGTGTACTTAGTACATTTGGATGGAGGAGGTGCAGATGGGCGGTCAGGCGGGCGGGATGGGGCCGTGTGCGGATGTGTTTCATATAAGTTGACGCGGCTTATTGTTGCGACGCAGTGGGGCGCCCGAAGACCAGCTGTACCGTGGCCTAAATATAGAGAGGAGATCTCCATAGTCCATAGTAGAGGACCCTTCGAAGAACAACCACAACGCGAAAAATTCATCCGTTCCACTAAAAATGAAAGCGAATTTTGTCTACAAAATGATCTTCGAGTGGCTACCACTATCCAGACATTCAACATCTTCTTGTTTAATCACCTTCTCTGCGGAAAAATAGCGAAAACGCATCTCATCTCAGTATGACAGCCAGTGTAAACGGCCGCCTGTTGAAAGGATTTTCAAGCGAGCAAGACTTTATTACTAGTACAAGGACGAGGAAGAACAGAGAGTAGAGAAAAGGTGGACATAATATATTATTTACTAGAAAGCTCCCGGATAGGCCTTCTCTTTTCTGTGGCAACGATTTTTACAGTATGCATAGAAAGAACCAGTTGCCATCAAAGGACAAGAGACCGACAAGAGAAGTGCAGTAACCAGAACCTTAATTATTTTTTTTTCGGTACAAATGCAGTTCAAAGCTCTTGCTGTCGGTAGATTTCGATTGTGACAAACAACGCTGTTCCGAACGATTCAACTGTGCACGAAGTAATAAACCAGTCAGTTTTTTTTCTCGGTTGGAGAAATTCTTCATGGTTTCCTTTTTCAAGAAGAAATATAAATATGGAGAGGGACCAAGGAAAAAGTCAAACGGACCGGGATGAAGTGATGGATATAGAGTACTATGTGCAGCACATGTTAATGGTCTTACGATGCTACACGGATTCTTCGCAAAAAGCATGACTCCAAGGGGATGCGAACCTGCGTCTAGATGGTGTGACGGTTTAGCATCAGAATGTCCTGTATAAACACGAAACACAGGTTCGAAACCCGTCCTGGTCGCGATTTTTTCCAATTTTCCTTTAATTTTTGGGATAGTTCAATTTTTGTTTCCGGTTTCCTTTTAATTTTTCTATAGTGTGTAATATTGGGCACTAGAGGTTCGAGTTTGCAAGGTTTTAATCAGCGTCCCTGGTGACGTATGACTTATCGTTAGGCGTAGCAAGTTTCGAGGCAACGAGTTATTTTCGCTCTCATCTTCCAAGTCTGAAATATGCATCATATGAATGCTGTCCTATTACAACAATGAGGCCGACATGGGTAACCAGAGATTAGAAACTCTTTCTTTTCATCTTTCATAGTACCAATGTCATTAAAAGCTCTTGCTATCGCCAAATTTCAAGGTAACCAGCAGGATTTCTCCGAATTGTTAGACCATTCCGTTTATTTTTAGAAGTTTCATGGTAGTATTCAGGTGGTTCTTTTTCCACGGATGTGCGCACATTCTTATGTTCTGTCGTTTTTGCCGAAAAAGAGCAGTTGAGCGTGGGATTTTCTCCAGAACTCTCATAAAGTTGTGTTCATAGCATTCGAACAAGTGGCTCTGACTGCCCAGCGGTCGTACTTTGTGGAGGAAAAATGGCGAAAGTGCTGGGCAATGTGGCTTATACGACGCGTTAAATCTTCGACAGTAGCCGTCCCGGAGTTATGCGTTCGCAGCGCCTCAAACCATATGCCCCCAAACGTTGGCTCGATTTCGTGCAAAGCACTAAATCTACCGGAAAATGGGGAAACCTTTGTCGTCCAAGGGTTGACGGGGAGTTTTCGCTTTGGGAAATGTACCAGGAAGACTGAACCTACGCTCTCTTGACTTTTTGTCTTTTTACCTGTCCTTCCTCCCCCACCCTCGCTTTCTTTTGCATTGGAGGAACGTGTAAGAGGTAAAGGTAACGTGATCGGCGTTGATTAGCTCTTTAGAGACGCGCCGTGCTCTCGTCTTCCATTCTAAATCGTAGGTGTATGTAACCTATCACTTACCTGTAAACCATGCTTTACCCTAGGTTAGCTGCTTCTTGGATATTTCAGTTGGATAGTCAATGTTATTATATAGAGATTTTTCCAGCATTCGTTTCTCCGTAAATGTCATCGTCAAGACTGACGATGAAAGACAAAGAAATCGGTTTTGAATGGTCCCTTGAAGACGCGCCATGCACACGTGCTCCACTCAGAATCGTAGGATCATGGCAAATGGGTGTTTGGCCTGTGCAATGACTTGTATGAGTGTGCTCACCTTTCCAAACAGAGCTGGGACCGAATCACGCGACCCTGGAGGGATTGAAGGCTCGGTTAGCCCTAACAAGGATTGACCGCTGAATAGGGCGAGTGGAAGAAGAGTCTCTTAGCACTGCACCACGCGCGTCGCCATACCTAACTGAGCCTATGATGTTGTATAGTTGCATATTTCTGAATTGTCAGACAATATCCTCTCAATCAAATTTCTCTCTCTCTGCCGTACGATATCTTACGCAATGTACCTTAAACTTATCTTAAGCAGAACTCCTTTTCTGTCTGTTAAGGGTTTGCCTTAAATGTTTGTGGAACAGGATATTACTGACTATTTCTACTTGTCACCTGTACTGTTTCTTGAAACTATATTCCTTATTAGCTAAAAAAATTAGACCGACTTTAGCACGGCAACACAAATACGTCCTGATTTGGAGCCATTTCTGTAACTGTCTGATCACATTTTGTGCAAGTCTTCGATGCCGTTGAATTCTAGTGAATCACTAGCACCCAAGTCGTTTTACCATACTCAGCTGGGCTTATGTCGCTCAATCCATCAAAGGTAAAGGGTAAGTGAATCGCGCAAAACCACCGAGCGCGTGTTGTTGGACACCTACGAGCTATAGCATTTTCTGCGAAGGGCTTTAGCGCTTACGGGAGTCGTTTTCCTCAAACAATTCTCAAATAAAAAGTGCTGGCGGGCCCACTTTGATTGCGCGGTTGCAGCATGTTCTTCTGGAAATTTAAAGATTTGATGAACCCACATCGCAGCTTTACGAGTTCGTCATGTTCGTTATGTGGCTTCGAAGAGGGAATTTCAATACAGCTCGGCGGACGTTCCGGAATTCATCCGCTCACAACTCCTTCAAGTTCAAACAAATTTTCCAAGTTAAATGTGTCTCCGCTGGGTCGGCCAGGTTCAAAAGTGACCTGGAGAGATTTCCAGCTGGTTGCGCCAATCAGAAGAGCTGATTTTTGAGGACAAAGAGCGTGCGCAAATCGGATCGACGTAAATGATTCGACCTTACTGTGCTGTGTTATTCATCGCCATGTTTGGGATCAGACGAAGCGTGAAGAGAAGGCAAAACGAACAGCACAGCGAATCACTCACACCGTATCAGTAATGAGTAGCAGAATAACAGCCGTTCGGAACAAAGCCGGATCGTCGAGGCGGAATCGCACGCAAAAACACAAAGGCGAGAGGGCGACCGCTGAAGGGCGCGACGGCACCGACAAATCTCATTTGAAAGTCGCAAATCTGGAGAACGCGGCAAGGAATCCAATGAGGGTTGAGAGGCAATTTTTCTTCATAAATTTGTTCGATAACTAGCGAATCAAGCTGAAGTGTCATCTCAAGTTTCCTCAAGGCCGAGGTTTAGCTTAGAATAAAGGTAAAGGTAGAGGTAAAAGTATAGGCGTTGATCAGTCCCCTCAGGACGAACGCCGCCTTTGCTCAAAATTGTAGAGGCATGGTGAATGCACATTTGGCGATACAATGCGTTGTGGAGGTCAGCTGCTATACCAAGTCAGTGTTTTTACCTGCTTAGACCGACCGATGTCTGCCCTCCTCGACCGTTCGGACGCCAGTAGCGCCTCTTACCACATCACCACGCGGGCCCTTAGCTTAAAATACTCTTTAAAATGTCAGGTGAAAGTTACATTCCTTAAGCGATAGTGAATTTTCGGCGACCCATCTGACACAGCAGCTGAGTGCTTTCGTATTTATCCATAAATTTGTGTTATTTATCATTTTTATTATTTATTTGTTATTGTTTTACGCTTATTCGAAAATATGTATACCTTTAGTCAAGAGGGGTATTGATACGGTCAAAGCAGAAAGGAAAAATAATAAACGTAAAATGCAAAGAAACGAACAACAGCGTTATAATCAAACCTAGAATATTCATCAGCCTAGTCCCGGAACTTCGCCTTTGTGTTTTTCTTGCTTGCAATCCACCGTACAACAATAACGCCGCTCATAAATTCTGTCCCAAAAAAGCGTTGAGAACGCTTCGCAACATTTTTTGTGCTTTTTCATTCACGGTGTATTACTCGAGGATTTATCGTTAGAGGCCAATTTGAAGAGATTCACGTGAACCACCTGGAAGCAATAACGCGAAAACACAACAGAATGGACAAATCGAGTTCTCTGTAGTGTCCAACAAAAAAGGTTCAATGTTCCTATGATTCTACTACTCTCAAGGAATGCCATGGAGCTCTTCGTTTTACATGGCACTTCAAAGGCATCTTGAAGCTGTGTTTTTTTTTCAGAAAAGCTGGAAAGCTCTCCAACTTCGGCCGGAAATTTGTGAAGAATTGGCTGAATTTTCATGAGTTTTCAATTTTTCAATGAATCCAGATCAGGATAACGGGCATCGTTCTCTGAATTCATATTGCTAGAATAGCTTTTGGATTTCAAACTATAGTACAGCTCACGTATCGTCACCGACGTGAAGTTTCAGTCAATGACTCCCGCGCTATGCTCCTCCCTTGAAGAGAAACGAAGACAATGAAGGGGTCTAATGGCAGAATCACTCCTTGATGTCCTGTCCTGTCTTGCAGTGACCAGGTAATCAACGGAAGCTGATGGAAAGTCGTCAAATATTTCACAAAGACATACGAGAGCCGTAACTTCGATGTGATTGTGTCTGTGCTCGTTGCTGTGAGACGAGCGTCTGGTTAAAAAGTGGGCCGGTCCATTCGAACAGACTAACGACGTCGTCGTTTTCGACTTACGACCACTGAACTCAGTCGGGCACCTGCTGGTTTCTTTCACGAAGAGTGTCCACGACCATCAGTCGAGACTCTTGCTGATCGGTAGAGACACTTTTCAGGGTTTGGGCAACAGATAGGTGGGGTCAATAATGTTCAATTCGCCATCCTCATTGGGTATAGAGAACCCAGCAGTTAATGCTTCTTTCATGAATAGCCACTTAGATCTTAGCACGCTTTTCCTCCTCAAATGTGGAAAGGTGAAATAAAACAGCTAAATAAGGAATATGTCATGCAGAGCTCTGGATGACTGTTTTCCTCGCTTTTAACAATAAGAGGACGGTCAGAGCAGAGTGGCTAGTCTAGAGTACATACATAGTATGTATGTGAAACTGGAGCAAAGGAGCAGTTTCACATACATATGTATGTGAAACTGCTCCTCGCAGAAACTACCAGATACGCTTCAACTAAAACCCATTTTTCTACGATTCTCAACAAGGACTGAGAGAACTGAATTGACATTAACGTGAAATTCTAGTTTTATTACCGCTTTTGCAGGTTACTGTTATGTATACTAGAATAGGATGTTGCAATGATGGCGCCAGGTTTATCGCAAAAATTGCATCTCAGTCGGGAATCAAACCCGCGTCTCAACCTATCCGGGGCTGTGCACTACATTGACATTATTTATGATTAATTTATCTTGAACTGAAGATGTATATGAAACCTACCTGATGCTAAATTGAAAAAACCAGGGTAGCAAAATGAAAAGATAGCTGGAAAATCCAGGATAAATGGAAATGTTTTCCGAAGCAAATGCTGAGTTGTTAAGATGTGAATAAGAGTTTCGACAAATTTGAAGCAGATCGAATTCGGAGAGTCAAAGTTTTTAAAGAAATCCTCCTCGAGAATAGCCGATAATCCACCACCACCGATCTCTGAGAAAACGTTACGCTTAAAATAGTAATACGGAGGTTCATTCACAGTTAAGAAAAAGGAAGTAAAAATGTATTCGGGCGCATTCGATTTTTACCGAATTATGTGGTGAACAAAGTAAAAACCAGTAAAATACTGAACAACGGGAAAAATCGCGGTTCCATTGCATATAACATTTTCGAAAATGGTTTGTCATGAATGACTCTTTCTTGTCTCTTCGCCCAAAAATGTACTTGTTACATGAAAAATGTGTTGACATTTTCGGCTGTTCTTCAAAGAATCTGAAGCTCAAGTTTCACTGAGCGATTTTCCCCTGGAAATTGAAGAAACTTGAATGAAAAAATAGGATAGGAATGAGTCCCGTCGAACACAAAAACGAACAGTTCACAGAAATGCGGTAAACGCATGTAAACAATAGAAACAACATGAAAAGAAGGAGAATAAACAAAAAAGATTCGAAGAATGTACAGATGTATTCTTTAGGACGAAGTTATTTAAAGCCGAGTGCACTGAACACAAATTTCCTGCCTAATGGTGCTCAGTAGGTTGCTGACGAGGCCAATTGACCACGGAAAAGGACAAGTTGTTTGAAGCAGAATAGGGAATGTGCAACTAAAGGCAAAGGTCAAATGGGAATCAAAACGGGGCAGTGTGCGCCATATGAAGCAGATTTCGAGTGGCCACGAGAGACAATTCATCATGGTTAGCTCGGATTAATTGCCTGCAGAGCGAGGGTGGTCGGACAGCCCCAGACGAGCTAAATGAGCGTCCGCGGATTACGCAAGGGCCTCCGCATTCCGGGTCTATTATAATTGTTTCATATTTCGACTTCCAATTAGTAAAAGAGCAGATAATTAAAGTGGTCGGTATTGAACAGTCCCCTGAGGACGCGCCGCGCACTTGTCTTCCATTCTGGATCGCAAAGGCAATATGGTTTTGTCCGATACACTCACTTGCGGGACGCGCGTTGTGCAGTGACAAGAGGCGCTACTTACACCTGCACGGTCGATCGATCCTCGCCTGGGCCAACCAAGCCTTCCATCCCTTCAGGGTTGGGTTAACTGGTACCACACTTGTCTGTGAAGGTGAAGATACCAAATGGGTATAGCGGCTGGCCCACACAAGTCACTGTACAGGCCAAAAACGCATTCGCCAAGCCTCTACGATTTTGAGTTAAACACAAAAGCGGCGGCAGGTCCTTCGGGGACTGATAAACGCCGACACTTTTTACCTTTACCTTTACAATCACTTGCTGGGTGTGCCACTGTTCAAGTCAGTGTCCTCACCTTCCCAGATAAGTCTGGTACCAATTTACTGGAACCCAAAGCGATAGGAGGCTTGGATAGCGATCGCTCGACCGTGCGGGTGTTAGTAGCGCCTCTTACCTTCACATCTAAAGCTGGAGTGTTTCATTTTCTTACAACTTTCTTTCCTCCTGTTCCTATCAACGGATCGTGAAGTTTCACCTGTCTAACATCTCAAATTGTTCTATGCGCATTGGACACCAATGTTTTGTAGTATAAAATTACGAACACAAGCACAATTTCGGTTCAACAAATCCAAAAACCGAATTCCAAAACAAAAGAGAGCTGGCCATTACATCGACTAGGAAAGTCTGGAAAGTTGAGAAGAACTGCATTAGGGTAAAAAACAATTCACGAGAATTCAAAGAGAACGAGAGGATGGTATTTATCGAACCTAAAAGATGAAGGAGTTCAACGAGGCGGTGGGGGCGGCTGGGTGGAGCGTCGGTGGCGGTTAACAACCAAAGGATTAAAACACAGCAATAACCAGACAACACGAACCAGTTTCTCTCGAGTTCGGCCCCTTGGTGTAATACGTAAAAGTGCTTCGAATCAGATTTGGATGTTACCTCTCATTCAGAGACTGCCGTAATGAAGGGAACCTTGGCAAAATCAAATCTCTTGTAAACAATTGTCTTTCGCCGTTCGCCTTTTGCCGCTCTCAAGAACATGGTAGGGCGAACTTCACAAAGGGTAAATTACAGTATTGAGGTAGAGCTGCACACGAGTGAATGTGCCTACAATTTGCCTAAATTGCGCCATAAACGCTGGTTAAGCGGTTACGTCTCACTCGTTCTGTCTCAACTGGAGAAGGAAAGCCGTTCAATAAATTTGACTGGTGAACCTGCGGTATCTCTGCGGAATCTGGAAAGCTAGAATAAAACAACAGCTCCGTTTTAGACCGTAACTATAAGAACTCTGATCGGCCATTCAGCCATTTCACCTCTTCACCTTGAGATCGTCCCTACACTAGATGGGCGACAAGCAGCTCAACGACGAAACTTGACATGTGATGTCCAGAACTTTACTAGTAATGTAATTTAATTGCTCTCCTAGTTGAACGACGTCTGGAGGCTGTTCGTGGTGTGACAATGGCAGGATGGCGCTTCAGAAACTCGCTTTTACGGTCAGTTAATGGGCCACGACGCTGCTAAACTGCCCCACACAGTCGCCCACCAAACGAGGCGCGAATTCATGGCAAATACTGCACAAACTGAGACCGAACAGACGAGAGTTTAGAAGCAAGTTGGAGAATCTGAAGGAGGGTAATATGTATTAAATGATTCGTGACCGTGTCTACATTATAGAGTCTTAATGACAATAGTCAAGACGGTCGACAAAGAACTGGAAACATATGAGCTTCGTTTGAAAGAAAAACCGACATGGAGCCATCTGACTGTACAACATCATAAGTCGTTAGTTTACTTGCGGAAAGATGGTGGTGCAGCGGTGAGAGGCGTTACCTCCACCTACACGATCGAGTGATCGATCCTCGTTCGAGCTCCATCCTTCCGGGATCGGGTGACTAGTCTTGCCTGGGAAGACGAACACACTGAACTGCGCAGTGATCGGCCTCAATGGAAAGTCAATGAAAGTCATTGTATAGGCCAACAACGCATTCACCGTGCTTCTAGGATTCTGTGTGGGTTAGGTACTCATAGAAACAAATATGAATTTGAAGTCATCCCTGGGATTTGACTAGGTAGTTTTCCTGCAGGACAACTACGTCAAAGTGCAGACGCTGATTGTCATGTCTAATTTTCGTTTTTTGGTTTCTTTCAAAATATCATTTCCGATGTGGTTACAAGATGAAAGGTGGGCAGGGGTCGAGATAAACAGGTGTCCTGAGTTCGTTGTCATATTTCCTACCACGGAAGGTACATATCTACCATTTTTGGACAAAAGCAGAAGTTCTCCAGAAGTTCTTCTCACCCACGATTATCGTTGTTGACCTCGTTGTGGATTCCTCTTACCCAACCCCTTCGGCAGCCACTTGTCGATGGCCGCGGGCGGAATCGTCGTGGTAAATTACCCCGCACGAGAGTCCTCCATAGTACTTGTTACCGTAATTTGTTGTTGTGGGTGGTCACACGCAGAGCACGCAAAAATGCACAAGTGCACCGGCAACGTGCCAATTATAAGAGCATAATCCGGATCTAATTGATGCTCTCCGTACAATGATGCCAGCCAATATAGAAGCTGTCGGAGATGCGACGGCAGAACGATGTTCCGGTCGTAAACAAACGAGGCTTCACGCGGCCGCCTGCACCCCAATCCAAGCATCACTGACTTCATAAGAAATTAATTGCCATCTACATAGGTATCAACGGCTACTATAGTGGACGGAAGAGCTTTGCACACCTTTGCCGGACCTCCAGGAGGGACACACAGGAAGGTGGTCGAGCAGAACCAACCGATTATCGAATCAGATATGCTTCAGAGCGCAAAGTGGAGCGGAGGCCGGTGAGAAGAGTTACGAGAAGGGGAACCGAGATGTAATGAGAGAAGGGAAGCCTCAAGATCCCAACACGAAATAATTACAGATTCACTTAGAAAACGTAACAGTGAATGTTGTAGGAGCTCCCCTTGTTCCCTTCCTTCACTTAAAATGTAGCCGCAATAGCTACATCTACAAAATCTAAGTAACGATCATACTGATTTTCGTTTTCTACTCCCATTACACGGATAGGCTGTCTGCTCAGCACCTGAATGGTACACTAAAGGTTTTTGGTGGAAGGTAAGGGGTAAGCGTGTATGACACGGCTCTTTTGAGTGAAGCGCTACCCTTAGAATCCAAAGCAACCACGAGATGCCAATTCCTAAAATGGTGAACGCTGAGCTTGTACAGCACATATCTTCTCTTGTGAAACCTCTTGAGGGGACGAGATGGATCATAGGTAACATTTAATCACCTTTAAAGTTATCTAAGAACGGCATCTCATACAGCATTCTTATTCTGAGGGCCCTTGAGTAGTCGTTTTCCATTGTACCAACTTCTATACCCAAAGAAGAGGATCGAATTTTCTTACAAGTCGAAAGTCGAGCGGTCTCCTCTGCTTTGAATCACAAATTCGAACACCAAAGTGCACAAAGTTGTTGAGGAGTTCCTTCCTTCCTGACGAACAGAAATGCTTCAGTAAGTATCCTTTTTCGATGGCCACGAAACGACGCTCATTGTCGGTCTGTCTGAGAGGCACGCTATGCCAAGTAAGTTCGTTAAGCGACGAGGATTACTGATGAAAAACGATGGAACGAGAAGAATTTTGTCGGATCTCTGCTCTAGTGGGTAGAAGTGCGCTCTTGATCGTACTTTTAGATCCTTCCACAAACTCTAGGACCAAAAGAAAAAGAGTTTTTGCGTGTTGTCCTTGGATCTTCAGAGAATTCAATTTCGAGGAATTCAAGGTGCAAAGTGGTAGCTTGTACAAAATGTAGGTTTCTTCAAGAAACCCGAAAGCACCGCGACAGCGGAAGTTCACAAAAGCCTCCGATCAAACATCTGAGAATCAAAAATCTCCACAGGGTCAGAATCATGTTCCGTACCACTGCGGAGGCAAAATGTCGTGAACCCCCTTCTAGACAAATTTTCTTACTTTTGTGCGAAATATACCTTCTATTTCGCTGAAAACTTTTGGAAAACTCTATTGTCCCACCCCTCCCTAAAAAGCCGAAAAATGTCCAAGTTTTGAACATGCCTTGTATCTGATGGGTGAGTTTGAAAAATTCTTGCAATGTTTAGGATATAGTCTGAGTGAACGAGGCGTAAGAAACATGGGGTAAGTGGCAGTCGAGAATCGAGGTCAACTGGCGAAATGCTTTCAGCCGGCCGCGAACGCCCCTTTAAATTCCCCCGATAACCCTAAATGCTCATAAACGATTCTATCACGATCCCATCAAAGCTCACTGCCGGCTTCCGCCTCGCCTCCAGCTGCGCCAGTCGCCGACGCTCTCGGAAGAAGATTGCTGATGGAGGAGTTGTTGGCGAGTTCGAGATCGGTCTTTGAAAAAGCGTGAAGAATGATAGGAGAAAGAAATGAGACGATCTTCACGTCTCCTTTACCTTCGGGTGCATCTTTGGGTAAATAAGACACATCCAGAATAATTCCTAAGCGCCATGAATTCCTTTGAGGAACGCAGAACTAATACTCTCGTGAGAGACCTTCAGAAATCGCAAAACTTCAAGAAAAATAAATGGTATAAGTAATGTAGGCAATAGAAATTCTTGAAAACGAGATTTGTGAGTTCTCCACTGACCATTGGGGTTTTCAGTTCCGCATCACCTTGATTTTCTACGTTCGGTTGTTCTACTAAACGTTACAAGGTAGAATGCCTATGTTCGAAGCAGTTGAATATCAAGATAAAGTTTGATTTTTGCCAGAAACCGATTTTTGCTTATAGCCTATGAGTGCTAGTATAGAAAAGCCGTATGCACATTGCGGATGCTCTGCAATTCATTTTATACCACTGCTGTCATTCTCCGTCAGACGAAAACACGTATTCAGCGATTAGCATGAGTTTTTCATTCATAAGATTAAGATGCTGATTATCAGTGATTTTTAGAAAGTTCTTCCGTCCAATGAGGGTAAACGGTGAAGTGAGAAAAACGATCAGTGTTGCTTTGTACGGATGGATGTGCGAAAGCCGTCGAAGTGACAGAACCCTGGAAACCAAGACTTCCAGATGATGTCTTCAGCTCTTCAGGCGCAAACAGATCCATGAAGTGGTTCGAATGGTGGAGAAACGGCTGCACTCCAAATGAGCTACACCCTGAAATAACGACATTTAAACAACGAATTATTCAAATTCAACATCACTGTCGCAGCAGACGAGCTGCGTACATTAATAATTACGTGAGACAAGATAAATGACGACAAATGATCGACTCAGATCGGAATACAGTTAGACAGCCTTCGGAAACCATCAGCATGGACCCCATCGTTTGCTGAATCCGAATTTGCTCACAGACAGGTGATCAGAGGGCACTCCAATTTGAGGAGGAGATGTACCGTTTCCATTTAGTGAGCAAGGAGAATAAGTGATGCCAAGTGATGTCGATGAATGTCGCTAAAATCTCGTTCAATAGGAAATCCTGCAGCAAAAGTTTGGAAAAGAGAAGGGCAAGAAAAAACTGCAAAAGGTAAAGCTTCCAGAAAGTCGGTGATGCAAGGGAAACGAGGCAAAGCAGTGAATTTCAGGGTGAGAAAAATAAGCAGAATAATGCAGTCGGGATCTGCTGAGTGAGTTCCCTATAAAATAGGTACATAGGTACAGAAGTGCGACCTCCAATAGTTACAAGAACTTTTTAGTAGTTTAGTTGTATCCCACCACTCTGATACTTCAACATAAAGGAGCAGTTGAAGAGAGCAAGCAGTCCCAAAACTCGCCTTAAAGGAACCTAACTTCGAAAATTCATTGGCATCAAGGAGATGGGTGCCATGGGATACTTCTCCGCGTTTGGAGTAGGCATCTTGTCACGTCGGATTCCAAGAGCATTGATTCATTTAAATACGTAGTCGCGGCACACACTCCTACTCTTTACCTACCACCATAAGCCTTTGTGTATCAACTAGACCCAAAAGTGCTGCAAGTTTGTTAAAAGATTACGGTAACGAGTCGGCTACCGTAACGTGACGATACATTAAAGGGATGTGCCGCTTAGTGGACATGTGTCGATGATCTGAACGATAATCTGCGCAACAGATGTGAGGCGAACGCAACTCGCAACGTCAACAGCGCTGAGATGCCGAACGATCATCTTCATCTGATTAATCGGCTGCTATGACAGCAATCCCAATTACGACCGCAATCAACAGCCGACACTTTACTGAACCGGAAATGGGGACTAGAACAAAAAATAAAGATATAAATAGATAAAAAGATTAATAAAATGTATAAGAAATGCAGCTGGCACATGATCTCCAGTCATCCGGTTACACTTATACTGTCCCTACAATTGTCAATTTGCCCTCATGTGTTCCTGTGAAAAGAGTCATCAAATTAGAAGAAGTGAAAGGGCAGCCGGACCTTTTTGACTTCCAGCCTGCTCAGTTTTGCAAGTATGTGGTGGCTGAAATGCCCATCATATTTGCTACATATTTTTCAGACTAATGTTGGTCCCGCGTGGTACAGTGGTAAGAGTCACCCCCACGGTTGAGCGATCGACCCTGGCACCGGACTAACCAAGCCTTCTATCCCGCCGCGGTCGGGTAACCAGACTTGTACCAGACTTGTATGTATGGTAAAGACACTGACCTGGTATAGCGGCTGGCCCCCGCAGGTCATAGTATAGGCCAAATACGCATTCATATGCCTCTACGACTTGAATGGAACACAAATGCGGCGGCGAGTCCTCAGGGGACTGATCAACGCCAGCGCCTTTCCCTTTACCTTTATCTTTAATGATGGCGATTGTAGCGGGGAATAAAATAGTTCATTTTATTACGTGTTACTGGCCTAGAAGCTTTGTCGTGAAGTCGAATACGTAGTGGACATACAGCCGACTAGCCGGACTTCAATTTTGTCAGCCTCTTGTCGGAGCTCGTGGCGAACACGGTGAACAAATCCCTTAATCCGTGCAAAACACCATTCGGACGAACATTGTTGGATGACGGATCGCCAGCCTTCCAGTTGAGCCCTCACGAGCAGTTCATCGGAATTCGCACTCAATCATTTTTCGCTTAGACTTGCCGGGCGAACCGTCTCCGGCTAATCCTTCAAGTGTTCGAAAATCTTTTCCAGGCAAAAGCCGGGAATTTGCTGGAGCCGCCCGCTATGTGAGCTATGGCCTAAAAGTACTTGTACTAATAATGACCTCGTCCTTCGACAGGATGTAAGAACTTCAAATAGGTTCTCAGAAATCCTGCTGGGTTTTATAGTCTATAAAGAGTTACCGGAGATCCGTGAGTGCTCACGGATCTCCGAGTAACTTACTATTTATGGATCATTAGAATGTGCTTATTCAAATAGCACTTATCTTTATGATTCATTATGCTGTGCCTATTCAAATAGCAGAACGAGTCGCCAAAAAAATCAAATCGTCGCGAATGGCAACGCAAGAAGAATACCAGAGCTTATACGACATATGGGCTTCTCAAAAAAGGCACTGTTTCGTCACAGCTGTCGGCACTTCGAAGATTTCTAACCTGATATCTGAGTTATTAGAGTTCCTGGTTCTAATATCGCTCCTTAAGACTGTAACATTACTAGAATATGATGTTGTGATGGTGGCGCTAGGTTCATCGCAAAATTCGCATCCCAGGCGGGAATCGAACCCGCGTCTCAACTTTTCCGGGACTGTGCACTAACCACATTATCTGTTTGATTTTTTTAAACGTTCTTCCATTTGGTTAGGCTATCGTACTTTTCCTGGAAGATTATGTTGTACTTCTTCACACAAGCGTGCTTGCGCAATAAATGAATATATGAATAAAGTAGTTAAAAGCTATCGCGCCAAAAACAGTCGGAACTTGGTGAGATCTCTTTACGGTGGGGAAGCAACACTGACGCGAAAATTCCAACACACAATAGATGACTACCAAACAACCAGAAAATCACCGCTATTTCGGTAGTATCTTGATTGAGACGGAGCTTTGAAGGTGCTCGCGCACGGCGGCTGAAGAATGCTTGTTTGCAGGTTGAGAGGAATTAGAAAACAACTGCTGCTGTTTGCAGTGCGCCGAAAACGAGCCACAAATCCGCTCCCATTCACAGGTATTCGACTGCGGGAAGCCAGCTTATTTGCACGACAACAAGGCGATTTTCGTGTGCAAAAACACGAGAAGGAACAAATCTGGTCGAAACCCAAAGTCCTGTTGAAGGCATGTAGAAAGGGTTGCTTGCTTCGTGGGTCTTCCTGTGAAATCTCTTATGAAGACTTTAGTTTTCAATTTTCTTCTGTGGTGAAATCATGATGCATGCAGATCATGATACAAATCATAATGTAGATGCATGACCCTCAATTGTGTGATTTCGCAAATTTGGAGACAATTTTGAAACTAAAATGTCTTCATTTATCATTTCTTAGTCGCTGCTCCAACCTTTAGGTTGTAGTCTCAAATGTTTTCCGGTTTTTGTTAGCTGTTTATCATTTTCGCCGCTGTGTGCGACTTCGTTTAATCTTTCAACATAATTCAGATATTTTTAGCGTTGTAGATATTTGTACTGTATCGGGTTCGCTTTTTTGGTTTCATAGGTCCCACTGTTGTAACCCACACTAGCGCTGAAAAATAAATAAATAAAACGCAATTTCAGCGTTCAAGGATACCTTTATAAAATCAGAGTTCTCATGGATTCCTCTGGGAAGAGTCGTTGTTAAATAGTTGCGAAGCACTGTAGAGCTCTCGCATAATGGGCTCGTCAACGGCAAACTCGTTAAGAGGCCTCGATCAAAGTTTCCGTTTTAATTAAGTCAGACCGATCGCACCACTGGATGGATGTCCGAGTCTATTTAGGAGAATTAACAGCCGTGGCTCACGCTCCTCTTCTCCACGTCGAAAGCAAAACACACAGGAGTCGTGTGGACTGATAAACAACGATGTTTGGTGAAGTCTGGATATTTGGAGCAGAATTCTCCTCGTAGAAATACAATAAGAGAGAAACTTGGAAGAAATAATCGTGTTCTTATTAAGCTACATGTGTGAACTGGATGTATTGAAAGGCACTTAGTTACCTACTTTCCAGGAATTTTATACAAACTAAAATAAATAGCTTGAAAGTCTACACCGTCTGGGGATTCCATGAGATGAGCCCCGTAGTTTGTCTTCGATTTTTTTTATGTTTTCTTACTGCTTCATATTTATATTGCTCCATTTATATAGTCATTTCTTTATTAGATTATATTTATTTATTTATTGAGACATGTGATATAATCACATGTAAGGCGATAATAGTAATATATTATAGTAATAAAGCGAAGTGGTCGATCAGCTTTCTAAGGATGCGCCACGCCTATGCCGTCCATTCAAAATCGTTGGTTAGTGGTGAATGCGTATTTGGCCTATACTATGTATTACTAACGGGGAGAACATGTCAAAGGATTCACCTTCCCAAGTCAAATCTGGTTCTAATTCAGCACAGGGATGAAAGACTTGGTTAGCCACGGCGAGGATCGATCACCCAAGCGTATGGGTGGAAATAGCGACACTTACCTCTGCTCTACGTGCTACCTTATTTATTTAGTATTCTATCGCAGTAACGTTGTCGTACATAGCTTTCCAGTATGACGTTACAAATCGCTGAAGTTACGTAACAACACATCGAGGGAAAAAGAAGTGAGTAATATAAAAAAATGCAAATGTAGAAGGGATGCCAGACACTGCCGAGTAAATCGAGTACGTAGAGATACGACTACAAAAGTGAAAAAAACTGTCAAACAAAAAAGTTTCGATCGAAGCTTTTGGGAATTGGCTGCTTTGACATTTGCGAACAGGGCAGGTGAGTTATCACTTCTTCTGCAATAACAGAAGGGTGTAAGGGGAAATCACGGAAAGAAAACTAAAGAGCGAGGAATGATACGAAATCAGAAAAGTTTTTTAATTAGGGTCATTATCCACAATCAGGAAAAAATCCAAGACAAAACATATTCATAAACATTTCTAAAAGACCGTCAGACATCGCCGAGCGATTACGGTACTACAGGTGCTAGCGTGGTAGGTGCGACTAATTGAATGCGAAGAAAATCGTAGACAAAAGACGTTCCTGGCCTGTGGGTTTGACATGCGAACATGGCAGGTGAGTGACCGCTTTTTAAGCAATTACGAGCCAGTACCCAATTTCCAATTATGTGCTAATAATTAGACATGCAGCCGTAGTGGCTCGATCATGGGAACAGGACCACTTACCCAGCTGCGAACACTGAAATCTCTTCAATGTTTCATTCGGTTACAGTAGTGAGACCGCTGAGAGCGTGGGAAGGCGGTTTGGAGTGCACAGGGATGAGTCCCCCCATCCACAATTTGCATAATCCGACAGCTGACAAGGCTAGAAACGTACGGCATCGCTTAATCCCGAGGAATACTTGAGATCGAGAAGAGCACGATTGGACAAGGACAAGGTGTGGAATAGGGGGAATGATGGCCCCGGAAGCTCCCTTCTTGAGGCTTGGGGCGATCTCTGCCCTCGACTGAGAACAGTCGACTTTTGAGACACGAAATTGCCGTTCAACCACACTCCTTCAGAGGCTCTTATGGTGATGAGTTCGTCGACCAGCCCAGTCAAAATGATCGCCGAAGAGGTCGTTCCGTCAGAACTGACGAACAACTGAGTGCTTGGGAATAGGCTCAACGAGATGGCAATTGGTCGAAAGAGAATTGTGACAGAAAATGAACGGAATGAGCGTTTCCATTTGCATCAGATTAAAAACGACGTAAAATGTGGCTTGCCTCTCCGTCTCTGATGAGGAAAGATGGCTATTGCTTGTTATCGAGCGAACTGACAATTCAAAAACATTGAGAATCTCTCACAATCAGATTAGCCCATGTAGGAGGGCGGCAAAATTTAAAAAACGAATTATATTTGTTTTAGCTTTTATGTTATCCTAGTTCAAGAGCCTAATGAATATTTCCTTGTTTTAGATAACTAAAATAAGGGTGTAAGTAAAAGTAACATGGTCGGCGTTGATCCTCAAAGAACGTGACATGTGTTTGTGTTCCATTTAGAATAATAGAGGCATGGTGAATGCGTACTTGCCCAGGGGTGTACGGAACTTCCGTTTCCAAGCTCCGAATTCCGTTTTCCGGCCGTTCTTGGCCCTTCCGTTCCGTTTCTAGTTCTGTTTTGTTTTTGGGCGGAACACGGAAGCGGAAGAGAAAATCGAATAGATCCACTGTGAAGGCTAACATAAGGGAACCCGAAGTCTTGTGCTGACGTCGATATGATCCCTTCGAATTCTGGTAAAATGAAACCAATGCAGCAAAGTACACTCCCCCTTGAGAAAACCTTTAAAAACAGAAATGAAAACTTCTGTGGTCCAGTTTCGGATAGGCTTCAATAATTTGGTGATTTTCGCACTACTTCCGTTTCCGTTTTCCGTATTCCAGCTTCCGGCCGTTTTCGGCCGTTTCCGCTTTTCGCTTTTTTGAAAAAATTTCTGCACACCCCTGGTATTTGGCTATACAATGATTTGCAGGAGCCAACCGCAGTACCACATCGGTGTCTTTGTTATTCCAGACAAATTCACTACCCATTTACCCACCGCGGGGGCGCGGAAGGCTTTGTTAGCCCGAGCGGGGATCGATCGCTCGACCGTGCGGGTGACAGCAGCGCCTCTTACCAACCAGCAGCCACGCGCACTTTTCTTCATCTGATCAAAAGATAAAAGCAAATATACTGCGCAATACAAGAATAGCAGAGGGCAAGGGAGTCAGACGTGTCTAGTAGCGGAGGAGTAGTTTACCGTCAACTCGTCTGACTTTTCGAAACTTCTCAGCGGTTAGCGAAAACTACTCTTTGGAAGAAATTTAGACCGGGTTTCTTGTTCCCCTCAGTGGAAGCTTGACCGAGAGCATCGCTTTCTAGTCCTAGATGTTATTTTACAGACATTCTCCCGTATTTTGCAAGAAGCTCCATGTGACTGAGCGTTTCTCTTCACCTCAACAAGCACGAAGTCGTTTTCCTCTTTGCGAAAAATCGAAACCAATTAGAACGCAGGTTTATAATAAATAAGGAATTAATAGACGAGGAGTATGTAAATTAGTACTTCCAGAAAATGGTCGAAGCAGAAGAAGATTGATTAAGTAGTGCCCTCCTCTGGTATGAAATGCCACCCTCTTGATGCGACAAAAAAAAAATTGAAACAGCAGAAAAAGATGCCACAGCACTTGTAGCTGCGACAAAAAAGTTAGGCTATGGCGATAGGATCGAATCAAAAGCAGCAATAAATGCTGGTTTGAAAAGGCTTTCCCGTATTCGTAATCGGTGCTGGCGATGTGCAGTAGCTCCACAACGCCCGTAGAGTTTATCGGCGCTGCCGTAGGACGAAGTCAAACCCTTCGTCGCAAAATAACAACAATCAGCTAATAAGCTATGCGTGCTCGTGCGAAGCAGCTCAGACTCTCAACCAGCCGGAGTGCAGCTGCGGCAGTTTTGGAAAAAACCTGCTGCTTTTCAGAGGAAATTCTCCTTTTGCCAGAGAAAAGACTATCTCAAAAGGCTAGCTGTTTAGGGTAGGTCTGAATGGCGCTAGACGGCCCAAATCACTTTTCAAAAGCCGAAAGTCTAGCGGCATTCAGAATTTCGAAAAAAAATTGAACTACGGCTGAGGGTTGTAGACGCTCGACCAGAGAACAACCAGGAACTCTGAATGCAGGAGTGAAGGGCTAGATGCACCTCCATTGACTTAATGGTAAGAACAAGTTCTGGGAAATGGGAATCATGAATTCCTCGAATTCATAAATGCACTGCTTCTTCTCACACAATTCTTCGTTGTTTTTTTTGAACTTTGGAACTAGCCTTGGTTTCGGAAATAAACCGAAAACTGCAGGAACGACTAAACGACTAAAATGAGCCCAGCGATGAGAGGTGTTCATTATCGGCATCGTTTCACTTTCCATCTGCCCGCCGAGCTACAAAAATTGTCAAGTGGACCAGTTATCGTTTAGTTAGACCGATGAATACAATCGGCACCCGGGCTGCCCCATATTTGCCAACGAGGCGACGACGCCATCACTGACGGAGCACTGCCGGTTCACCAATCCCAATGCTCATCAACAAAGTAGAAATAATAATAGTAATTGTAATTCAATTCAGTTTCAGTATAGTATTGGCAACAAATTAGTTTGGTGGACTTTTAACAAACCCGATAATAGTTAATTAATTGGTTGATGTGATGATAACAAATTTTTTTTGTACTCGGAAATGAAACAGTAATTGCAATCCAATTCACTACGACAATGCAATACAATCGCTGGAGTGCAGGAAAGAGAAATGAAATATTCTGATCCCAGTTATAATTTACGAAAGATTCTTCTGAAAACTACACGAATGGCTTCATCCCTATTGGGGTTCCTCAAACCGCCCCCAAGAAAACCTTGAACCGCAGGGAAGCGTCTGTCCAACATGTGCAGTATTGAATGTGGTAAGTATAGTATTGGCAACGATATCTACTCGACAAGCCAGTGAGTACAGATGAATTATGCAGCCATTGTGTCAAAAAAGCGAATATACACGTTACAAGCTGCGTTTGCAAAGCATAAAAGGCTTCAAGCACTCAATCATTAAAGAATAACGCAAAAGATGACGCCCATTTCGGCGAAAAAAGACAACACGCCCTGAAAATACATGTACCTACAACGGTAGGTGCTGAAGACTTGTTGAGGGCCGAAAAGCTGCTTTTTTGAATTCTCGAAACAAACGGCTATTAGTTTTCCATATCCATATTTATTACATGAGTGTTGGGGCAATCATGAAAGAGTGAGCAGTTGGCTCATGGACCATAGAATCAAAAAACAGGGACTTGAACATAGGAACATAGGAAGATTGTGAATTCCGTAACAACAACAAACTAAACAATAAAATGATTAATTAGAAATGAACTTGAAAATGAAGTAGATAATGAAAGACATAAGGAGCATGAGAACCATAAGACGATGTGAAAGCTAGGTGGCAGTGTGACGCTAAACTAAAAGAATGTTTTAGAAAGGAACGGGAGAATTAGTTGTGCGGCTCCTAGCTGTGGTATACCTCTCAACGACTTTAGCACCGCCCCTCCTTTATTCTCTTTTACTTGCAGTAGGGCAAAAGAAGGAAAAAAACGTCCAATGTTGCAACTTATTGTAGACTTTAACACAACCTTAAGAAAATACTGTAGAGAGATTGAAACAAGCAGCCGTTCAGGTGCTAATCATAGGTTGAGCCGACCCTTTGGCTAATCGGCGGATGTGCTTGGAACAGGGAGACAAGGAAGCCGCTCAACCTAAATCCTGTTATTAAGAAGTGTCATTAAGAGGTAGGACCACTGCGACTTAAATGACCGGAGCTGGAAAAGAAACAATCGATAAAATTTAATAACGTATGCTAATAGATTAGATGTAAGCGGGGTGGAAATCCCTAGATGGGTTTGATGAATGACGCTGAAAGCGACATAAATTGTGGCTCTCGGGAGAAAATGAATTGGGAAAGGCGAGAACAACGAGATGATTTGTGACAGGAAAGGAGAATGGGCTGGGCAAGTGGAAAAGAAGACAGTCAATTAGTCGACGGTTGAAATCTGAACCCATGGCCGGATTGGCCGCGAATTAGCTGACCACGCGTAAACACCCGTCGAACACCCGGTGCCCTCAGACTCACGCCGAGAAAGGGCGTCGAAAATGGCAAATGGCAAATGAAGCCGAGAACGGTCAGCTTAAAAACGAGCAAAAACCAAAAAATTGGTCATGGTATCGACAGTTTACCCTGTATTGTTGTTTTGGACATTTTCACCCCGTCCAGAAAGGATCATTTCTTCCATTTGCAATGTTCCACTAAAATTGTAACACTACCAGTTAAGATTCGGTTCAAAATATGTTGAGGGGGTTTCATTACAGCAGCATTCTTTGGAAAGACCAAAAATTATAAACTTTTTTTCACTATTTGTTCGCTGCTTCACTAAGTTTTGTTTGTTTGACGCAATTCCGGATGGCATGCATCAGAAGCTTTCTGTTAGCATGGAAGGTGAAGGGTTGAAAACTCGTCGTGCGGATGCTTTTTGACTTTGAAATAGTGCAACGGGATATCTTAAAGTTTCTCGGTCAAGCTTTGTTGAGGACACTGTTTCCATTGTAATCACTGATTCAAGCAGATTAAACGTCTGAAGTGGAACCACAGATGCCACACCAACAAAAAAAAGGCGCTGTCGAATAAAAAGATAAAGTAAAAGGACGTGATCGAAGTCGATCGGGCGATCGGCTCAAGAGCACTTGTGACAAAACGCTTGTGCTTCTAAGTAACCGCTGAGAAAGCCATCTGAGCGTGACGGGTGAGAAGAATCGTTCCAGTTTAATTATTTATTTATTATATGCGTACAAAGACGCACCATAGTTGGTAAGGTTCGTTATTCCATTCCTATTCTGTGATCTGTGATCCTTAGTGAAATGGGTTCCAAGTCCCATTCCAATTTTCCCAATCTAATAGCATGGCACCAGAATCTGCGCTGGTACTAAAAAGAGAAAAGAGTGCTCTATCGCTTTCAGCAATCGATCACCGTAATTCTGAGCCATTTTCGGTGGATAACGGCTCAGCGCAACAGTCGTAGCGAGTGATTTAGTGTGGTTTGAATCATTCACGAATCATATCGTCCGTCAGCGACTGCTGCGTTCCGAATCACTTCGGAGGACAGGCCAAAACCCAGAGAGACACGGGACTATTGTCTGATTGTCAGAGGGTGCAGCCTTGGTAGCAACTGATAACCATGATATTTATGAATCACGAATTGGCTACATACATAGAGATGGCGTGCAATATATCAATAACGCAACAACGATCGTTTATTCATTAGCTCATGAAAATCGGCGTCAAGAAGTAAAAATACTTAGCGATTAGCTGGGTACGGCTTCGATAAGCTTAAGAAGTGAAAGCTAAAGAAGAATATGCAAGATCTCCAGTTCAGTTGAGAATTCTAAATTGAAATTTGAATGTTAGCTGTTAACCAACTGATGACAATTAAAATTCGAAATATTCTTATGAAACATATTCAATCACATTTCGCATACCTTTGTTCGTCTATTGAATCCGATATCCATTTTGATTTCGCGATTGTCTAGCTGCATAGGTAAACTTTACTTAATTTAGTCGTGCAAAATACTCCGGATGAGAATTCAATTCGCTGAAGCCATTAGCGACACTATATATAATGAGGCTTGTGTAACTACTCGAGCTACACCACATTAATTTCAGTGCTCAATTTCTTTCTTTCTTTTAACAGTTTCCCACGATCACGAAAGACAACCGCAGGCGAATTGAACGCGAAGATTCATTCATTTCACATGCTAGATCTGAGGGAGATTGTATTTCGCAGGTAGAGTACATACACATTTCATCCTCAGATGACATCTATTTCTACTAAATGTCCAGCAATCAAACTTTGGAGCTCTGTGAGGTATCCACTTCTTCGAAATGTGGAAAAAACCATTTCGTTGCCTGCTCGTCGGAGTCGAAAGAAACTCGTTTGAAGAACATTTTTCAACTTCTTTTGATAAGAACTTTTGGTGAGAACCGCAAAAAAATCTTCCATTTTCTGTTAAAAACGAGAGTGTGCGTTTATTTTATAACTTCTCGCGTTCATGAGTTCAAATTAGTACACGTAGAAAGTTCAACTACTCTAGAAGAGTGATCGGAGAACGCGACGGAAGAACTCCAGAAGGAAGAAAGGCAGTGAATTAGTGGGTTAGAAACATCAATGTACAAACAAAATGCGCAGATTCGAAGAGTAAGTATCAAAAATATGGAGGTCAGGAGGCGAGATATTAAAGCTGAAGAAATGAAAAAAGATGGAAATGTTAGAATTACAAATGAAATAAAATAGAGATTCTGTCTGAAACTTAAGTACAGTAACATACCAACGTTTACCGAATGTCACACTCAGAGAACTATTATAGAGACGGTTGAGAAGAAAAAGACGCACTGAGGCTTCGACGAAGAATTCGAGGAGTCAGCACTTGGGCGACTTTTTAGGAAGACTTTTCCCATCAAACTTCGTGAATAATTCATTAATGCATCAAGAAATGTATAACACTCTTGCACTCTAGCGGTAAGATAAAAAGATGAGGTGGCAAAAGTGCAAAGTGGACTGCTCACATCTCAGTTTTCCCATTTTCCGTTCCTGAATCAACGAGGTGCAGCACTATTAAAAACGATTGAAAAAAGTTCTGATAAAGTGCCCATTTACAGTTGAAGCGGAACTTTCGCATTTTCACCGCCCTTCGATGAAAGGGCTTTTTTCAGACCGAGAGGCTCCAAATGCTCTACTCCGATGGCAGCTGGAGAGCACAAACTACTCATATGAAAGCACTGAAGCAACTTTACAACCATCTCTTACTTACTGACCATCTGTTGTGAGGCCTTTCTCTAAAATTTAATCAAATATCCAATAGTGTGGGTGACTTGGGTGTTTCTCCGACTATTGCGAAGTTTTCAGCTCACAATATCGGACGAACAACACGTCCATTCGATGAGAGGAAGATGTTTAAACGAATTTCTCAAGTCAAATCAAATTATTACGATAGTGGAAATAGACAACTATATTGGAAAAAATTATCCAAAATTGTTACTCAAAATTATTATAAATAAAAATGAAACAGGAGGATGACTAGCTGCCTGGTCCTAGTACAAACTTTTTTCGCTACGACCCACCTGCTCTCGTTACACTCCAATCATTCCAACGTGATGATCCGAGGCCAACTTTCGTGAGTTTTGAAAAAATCGTATCATTTCCAGTTAATTATTCAGCGACGATAATGAAGCACCTGCGAGAAGAGAGCGTCATCAGAACTCTTCGAGTGATCTCAAACCTACGGTTATTACGATGATTTAATCGAAACCGATACTCTGGACCACAGTCGGATGACCAGAAAACAAAAATTAAAGAAAAGAATGCTTTAGCCATTTAATCATTTTGCGCCTTCTTTTAGACGTACTCTGAGTCATAGTGGTTAGATGGGGAGGAAAATCAAAGAGGGTAAACGACTAGAAACACTCAACTGGGCGTATTAGTAATACTAACAATTTAATGTGGCAGCGTATGCATGTTGCTGCAATACGAGGTTTATCAACATGCAATTTTAGAAAAAAAGTTACCTATTTGTTTTACGTAGTTGTTTCA
>CP130734.1:24031538-24157829 GCA_030553155.1 Nippostrongylus brasiliensis
TGGTCTAAACGAAGCGAGAGCTGTGAGGAATAGAATATCAGTTCTTAGAAGAAAGGCAGTGTTTCATTTCCTTCCCAGTTTTTCGTCAACATCTTGGATGTAACATGGAGAAGTTGTGATGGAGGAGTGCACCTTTTCAACAAACACCTGTTACTGCGTACTGCAACAACGATAAATGACTGATCGTGAGTCAAAGGCACACAAATTAATAGAACCATACTCACAGTACTCACAGTAAGAAAAGAGATGGCTGTCGACAAGAAGAAGCTAACACCTTGATCAACACGGATCAAATACCCTTGAATTCTTATTTCAATAGATGATGTTACTGCTATACGAGGTAGATTAAATGTGAGAGGGAAAAGGAAATGTTCTATTTGCAGAGAATTGGAAGGAAACAGCAGACGGTCGTATTTCGGGTCAGCGCTGACCAAGGGCAGATTTTGGCGGGTACGCGCGAAGGCAAGGGTATAAAAGGCCGGGTGCCTGCCTATCTAGACTCCAGCGTTTTTCTGATCGTTCCGAAACATCATCTCGTCCTAGTTGCAATGTTGCAACGCTATTCACGAATAGGACAGGCAAACTTGAACTTGGCACCCGGTACATTTTCCCTAAGCCTGTCGATATCTAAAGAGTTTTAATTTTCTTCAAAATATTTGAATGCGATGATTTCAGTGAGATTTTTGCTCTGAGTTGCTAGGACTTGTGCTAATTTTCGTTGCTGCTCTACTCGGACATGAGCAACGATTCTGCTGCGCCCTACTACGCCTTTACCATATCCAGATACCCTGAGCCGACCTTGAAGATTTGTAGCAATCATTTCTTTCGACACTTCCTGGGATACTAACATAAAGTAATTTGGTCAAAACGGAACATTTGAGCACAAAG
Organism: Nippostrongylus brasiliensis; assembly: GCA_030553155.1. NCBI lineage: Eukaryota > Metazoa > Nematoda > Chromadorea > Rhabditida > Heligmosomidae > Nippostrongylus > Nippostrongylus brasiliensis. The sequence goes on from CP130734.1 coordinate 24,032,427, forward strand.
GGGCGGGAGACTATTCGTTTCTACTCCAATAATGTACACGCATAGCTTGATAAGTTTGTTCAACGGAGGGAGACTGCAACTTTCGATAAATCCTCTGTTTAACTGTTTATTTATTTAAACTGCATAAAGATGCCCACAACCCAAAAACCGAAAGGAGAGCGCTGGTAGAAATAGTGATATTGGTTGTAGTGATTACGAAACGAGAAAAAAGAAAGCAACGTGAAAAGCTTATCACCATATTTAGCAAAATGGAAAACATAGTAAGGTAGAACGAATACTGTCTGTGAAACATAAGATCAAAAGAGAACTTAAATCTAACAAGATCATAATAAAATGATACGATCAGGAACCAGTGGAACAGTAGCATATCTGAGATCATTAAAAATAAAATGATTCACAGTCTAGGGCCGTTTCGTACGCGACAGGAGTAGCACCATCGTGATAACAAGATTTTTGTGCAAATTTTATTGAACAAATGCTCAGATACCCGAGCGAGCAAAACTAATTGGTACACTTTGGAATGTGGCAGAGACGAATGGAAGGTTGGCTCCAGCACGAGCCAATTGGTCGTGAGAGGATAAGAGATTTATTCTGTTCAGATTTCAGCGAGAAATGTTATCCCATTACCGCTTTTTTCGCGAAGGAGACTCTTGGAGACCCAAGTTATGAGTATTCACCTTTCCTTTTCCAAAACCATTTTAGTATTGACGAGTATCGTTCTCGTCGGAAACTACAATGCCTCCTATTTTTTCCTCCTTCTTTTTCTTAGTTAAAAAAACGGAAGGTAAGTCATGCGTAAAAAAACGACAAGCCAAGCTCTGTTCTTGCAAAAGTATGCAATGCAAGAACTGACAATGAAAGGAATTCCAAAGGTCATTCTAACTCATTGAATTGCATGAAAAAAATTCCGGAACAGCTGATCAGCTTCATCAAGTCTCCTCCATAACTACTTTCACTTCTATTTTGACTTGTTTGACTTTCTTGTTTACACTGCAAAATACAAAAATAGCAGTGCTTTAATAATTTTCGTTAAATACTATTATTGCCCATAGTTCACTCTCCGTTTGTGTACTTCTTTTGATTTGTTTTGAATGAGCAAACAAATGAGAACCTATACCTCTTTTGCCTTTATTTTCAATTATTTTCAATACAATACGCTCATAACTTCTGTTCTGAAAAAAGAGTTCAGAGCCCTTTACAATGTTTCTAAGCATCTTCGAATAAAAAAATATTTTGCTCTTAAGTTTAGAACGAGTAATTCAAGGGTTAATCGTGGACAAACGAAAACTTAATCAATCTCAAACAAGGATTTCCAGAACTTCGAAAACGAATTCTTCAAAGCTCGAATGAGAACATGAAGGACGATCTTTCAGAAATCAACACTACTCTGTCTTTAGCACTCATATTTTTATAACCCAGTGCGCCATCCCCATCCATAGTCCTTCTGCTACATCGTTAACAGGGCAGTGTGTTGAGAAAAGTTTGACCAAACAAACGAGATTCGAAAAAGAAAATTTTAAAAGAGAAGACCGAATCAAGAAGTGACTAGCGACACCCGAGACTGTTATAAAACTTGGGATCAGGAAGAATTACAAGCTGGTGCCTCCAATCACGAGTCACGATGTTTTTCTGATTGTAAACTAAGATTTTATATGCTTGTAGAGGCCCAAATATGTGTACGATGGAGCCATACCTGTACCAGAGGTTAAGTAAAAGGTAAAGGTAAACGTGGCGGCACTGATCAGTCATCTGAGGACATGCCACTGCATTCGTGTTCCATCCAAAAGCGTGGAGGCATGGTGAATGCGTACTTGAGTTATGTATACAATAGCAAATGCTGTAGAAAATCCTTTTACAGTTGACCGTACTTAGTGGCGTGGTGGCAACTGCTTCACTGTGATTATTCAGTGACATGGTGAAGGGTGGCAGTGGACGAAGGAGAGATGAGCTGTGCCGTCGATCCATCACGTTTTGTGGCTTTCCGATCGGTGTTAAGTGATTTAGGGCGGCGATCAAAGGCCTTTCGGCGCGGGACAGTTGTCAGTGGCTGTAGACAGGTGCTTCTACCCCTCCACAAAGTGGGACCACGTCCCCCACGAAACCATCCATGAGGGAAGGGGCGGCTTGTTCCAACTCTATCTAAACATAGCAGTCAACAATCCTTACCATATAATAAGCGAAACCCATTTCTTTATTTGGGTGGATGGATTCTTGGATGGATAGATGTCAATTCATTTTTCAAATGATTGGTGGTGGTAGCGGTTGATGGTGGTTTTATCACTGCTTATCACTGGAGTCATTTTGAAAATCACGTTCTATGATACCGTACTTACACTTCGTCTACCCTATATTGTTCGCCGAAGTCAGTCATATTTCATCTGAAATGAATTGAGCTAATGGGGGCGTGGTATGAGTGAGTGAAAGTGGTATAAGTTTGCATCTCACAAATAGGATTTACTTATTTGTTTATTTAACGAAGCTGGCGATTAGACGACCAATTGTTCAAATGATGGAAAGAAACAGACTATATGCTCGTCTCATCGCTACCCTAAGACGACCATATAATAAAAAAATAGATCGCTTTTGGCACCGGAACTTCTGAGCAAGGAAGATCAGCAAGTTACTGATCTAGTGATCTGGTGGTTTTATACCGACGATAGAATGCTTTAATTGACAGCATTCAGCCAGTTCAAAACAATATGCTAATACCACGAAAGAGGTAATCAATGCGTATAGGGTACAATCGAAATCCAAAGGATCAATGGTAGTCATCTAAAAACATGCCTAAACGGGCTTCAGCCATAACCTTTCAGATGGTAGAAAGGGTACAAATTCCATAAGTTCAGTCCACAAGTGCAACATCGATATCACTGAAGATCATGTTAATATTAATCAAACAGAAGTTCTGCGCATTGATCAAATATTCGAACAGAAATATAAACAGTATTTGTGAAAGTTTTTAAAGCATTGGAATAAAACGAAGAATAAACAGTAGAGGATGTAATTAGAGAAATCAAAGCATCATCAGGATACAATAGAAAAGCCATGTTGATTACAACAAATACGTCGCAAGAGAATCAGAGAGCACTTACCAGGGAATGCCGCCAACCTCCCATGGAACTTTGAATTGAGACCTATATCAATCGATAGATCTCGGAACACTGATTACAGATCTGTAGATCAAATTTGCAAAATGGGTCTCCTAAGCGAGTTCTGGCTTGCGAAACCCTGCGTTGGGCGCGGTGTTGCGTAATGAGAAGGGCCGCTAGCCCTGCTGGCAGCTGCGGCTGTGGCGCAGAGGTTGAGGTCTCGCCTCGCAGTGGTGGGGTTAGGGTTCGGTCCCCCGTGGTGGCATTATTTTTGCATATGTTAGTTATAGTCCGTGCGGACCATAGGACGAGATCGAACTCGTTTTTAACACTTTTTCCAGTGAACGACTGATGGTGACTTTCACATAAGTCTGCAACGTCACTTGAATACGGAAATTTACTCTCTTAACTACAGTTCTAACGATCTTCAACACTGAAGAAACAATACAGAAAAGCAAACATGCTGTTCGCAAACACAACTACTCAAATCTGAATCTAACTCTAGCAAGCGCTCTCACTGCAATTCTAGCAAGTAGGTCAAATGCCTGCAGTGGTAGATCAAATTTGAAGGCTTCGACGTGTTATTGATTTTTACTCATTCGTTATGCCCTTGTCTCCAGCAAAGGTGGTTTCTATTCTGCTCTCCGAATTTGGATCAGCTGAAGATAGCAGAGCAGCTACACGCGAAGAGAGGAAGATTGCCGCAAGGTTTGCCGACATTCTTCGCGAGGCTGCTGCAGCATTGGTAGAAGTTGAGACGGATGAGGATTTGGAAGCAGGCGCTTCCACTGACAACGACGCGGATTGGGATTATGACGAGGATGGAAACACAGAAAGTGCGGAGGAATTGTACTTTGGCACCTCGGCTGTAAGTCCCGACCAAGTATGTTTGCGAGCTCCATAATTCTACTTCTCTTCCCAACTTCAAGTAACCTAGGAGACTTATGTGAAAGTCACCATCAGTCGTTCGCTGGAAAAAGTGTTAAAAACGAGTTCGATCTCGTCCTATGGTCCGCACGGACTATAACTAACATATGCAAAAATAATGCCACCACGGGGGACCGAACCCTAACCCCACCACTGCGAGGCGAGACCTCAACCTCTGCGCCACAGCCGCAGCTGCCAGCAGGGCTAGCGGCCCTTCTCATTACGCAACACCGCGCCCAACGCAGGGTTTCGCAAGCCAGAACTCGCTTAGGAGACCCATTTTGCAAATTTGATCTACAGATCTGTAATCAGTGTTCCGAGATCTATCGATTGATATAGGTCTCAATTCAAAGTTCCATGGGAGGTTGGCGGCATTCCCTGGTTAGTGAGAGAGGTGCCCGTAATCAGGTTCAGGTGTTAAGTCTATTAAGCAATATTATCGTTGGCTATCCACTGCTCAGGAGCACTTTTCCAACCAGATCTGTTCAAATATCGGTTCGGGGGAAAAGATATGTACTAGAGGTGTTGGTGCTGAACGCGAATAGTAAGTCCATTATCGGATTTCAGCAGGTCCCCAGGTACAGATAGGTAAAGTCGCCGCAATAGATATGGCGAAATTCGAAAAGCTCATTGTTAAAATCGCGATCGCCAATCTTAATAACTCAACTGATTCTGAGATCGAATCAGTGATCCTCACATCGCCCCTTACCTACCTGAACCTACCTTTATATATTTGGTACGGTCGAAATTCGGAGATTGGTAATGAATGCGCAACATTCCAAACCATCCGAACGATGTTTTACCTAAGAAATGAGCCCCCGCCCTCACTTGCTGTTCCAGGCTAAGGCTAACCAAGCCTACCATCCCTCCGCGTTAGGTAAGATTGGTACCACACTTGCTTGACAAATAAAAGACATGACTTGGTATAGCGATTGTTCCCAAGCCGACGTATAGGTCAAAAACGCGCCAGTGGTAGCGAGAACAGGAAATTCTTAACGGTTCTCGCAATAAAATAACATAATAACCTATCATTTGTGGAATTTCATTGAGAACAAGATAGCCACGATTAATTGTAAAATGGGAGTAAATTCCACTGAAATTAAAAATTGTACAGTCATGACCACTAGAAGTTGAGGTGAACGTAATTCAATATGGAAACTTTCAGGAGCACGTGGGTAGAATTCACATTGTAGACAGCAAGGCAGATTCAAGGAAGGCAAATGGATGTCAACTACCTCAACGTGCTTACCATCAACGCAGGATTGGTGGGCAACGCGAAGGCCAACGTGAGCGCCTCTGAACGAAAAATGCTAGCACATACAATTTATCCGACAAATAAAAGGAATATTTCCATCACGATAAATATCGAGCTTTAATCCTTTTCACCCATGATTGGCTATCCACTTTCTTGTGAAGAACTTTCAGCCTTTATCATAATTGGATGGTCTTTGGGATGTGTTTTTGTCATTTCGTTGGTGCAAAACGTTTCGCTCCCGGGTGGGCTCGAACCACCAACCTTTCGGTTAACAGCCGAACGCGCTGCCTATTGCGCCACGGAAGCCATGGGTATCCCCTCGTTTTGTGAGTTTTTGTGAGCTCTCTCGAGATTGTTCTAACAGTAACTTTCAGTTTTCTCACTAATTCTTCTTGCGGAGTTCATAGTGTAAATAATAAAATAGGTCGAAATCCTTTTGTCCTCCATTGGCGCAGTTGGTGGGCGCGTGGTATTAGATATGCTATTCATGGAGCATATTTTACATCTCTACTCACAATTATTGTTCGAAGCATTCCAGGAAGATCATCATGAATCCCCAAACAAACGAGTGCAACACAGTAAGGACTTCGCCTACGGAACAGAAGGGTGAGGTTTTCGTTCGATTTTCAAAAAAAATACCCATCCTGAGTTCTCAATTTTCTTTGATTTTCTGTTAGGGGTTAATGGGTGAAGATTCTGTTAGGGGTTAATGGGTGAAGAGCCATAGAGCAGCACCGGGCTGATCGATTTACCTTCTCCTCCGAGACCAGAATCGGATCGATTTATTTTCTAATAAATGAACAGAAATTACACAACTTAACGTGGAGCTCACCAAGTCGATCGGGTGGAATACGATCCTCTTCCTCCTCTGAAGGTCCTGGATCATCTGCCTGTGACTGCGATTCATTGAAGAAGGACGGCTGTTCGGCCTCATCGGCTACGTTGCTTTTGAGTGAGCAAAACTCTGAGACCACTTTGTTGATATCGCTAGAAAACAGTTCCTAAGATTTTTCTCGCTTCATACTTTCAGATCCTTACATAAAAATACGAAAAGAGTGGTCTTATATTTATTGTTTATTGGAATACCCAGTTGATCCTCCACCAACACACTGCGATGGCAGATAGTTTTGCAGATTAATAAACGCATTTCCTACCGGAAACTTGCCGCGACTTCTGGCTCACCAAATGCGGATCAGTCAACCAGAGCGGTAGGCTCACATCATGAGTCACGGATTTGATCCTATGCTCTAGTGCGGTCAGGTGAGGTTGTTACACCTCTGCACAACCCTGGAACATACCCCACCACTCGTTGATGGGTCAAGAACAATGGGAAACACTTGAAGATTAACGACGGGTTCCCAAGTCATGAACGAGGATCCAGCTGCCCAGAAGGTTCGGTGACTTTTGTAAGCGATCTCAGTGCTCCCGACAAAAACTAAAACACACTTGGTAAGTTTCAAGCAGCGGTAGTGATTTCCAAACTTGTCCATATCAACTTCAACGATGTCACGGCGAAGCCCTGTGCCCTCGTGCATCGCAAGAATCGGTTGAGTGTGGCTCTTCGACACGAACGAATGCAGATTCTTCAGAATCACAATTGATCCGCTCTGAACAACATCTCGGTTGAGATCACCATCTAAATTTGAAGTTGCTGAGCTTTACCTTCAGTGAAGCTGCACGTTCCACCCATTCCCCGAATAGCAATATGTCGAAAAAGTACGATCGAGGCACTTCAGAGAAATAGGCTTCCTCAGCAACCACTAATTTTCCTTCATTTGAAAGGAGAATGCCAGAAGTTCTGTCGTTGAACCTAAATATCATTTAATTTGATATCATAAATAGCTAAAAATTCACAACTTGGAGGATGACTTCCCTCACGTTATAATGAAACAAACGACACAAGCGATCGAAACGACTGCGTACGCCGTTTGCAATTCGAAACATTTGTGAGGGAAAAAAAGAAAAAGAGAATTCATAAAACCAAAATCTAAACTTACTGCAAATGTGTACCCGCTTCTTTATTCACCTACAATTGCATTACCCAACTTTTCTTATCGGCAGTCATTCCTCTACCCAGTTTCACAGTTGACCTGATGTTTCTAGTAGAATGTAATGAGAAGATATTGCCGTTCTGTAACCGAAACAAAATGGTTAACACACATTATTTAGCCTGAGTTTCGGTGGAATCGCCTTCTCAGATTCTGAAAAGAAATGAACCCCAATGTGATTTGTCTGGCGATCAGGGCGGAACGGAGGATACCAGAAGACTACTTTGACTACATCAAAAACTACTTTGAGTTTACCGTCATGCCGGTGTTTGTGGAAAGTCGGAAATGGCAAAAATATCAAGAAAATCTTCAATTATGAGCTGATCGTAAACATTTCGAAAAGGAGAAGGTGGACGACATTGATCAGTCCCCTGAAGACACGCCTTGCATTCGCCTGCCAATCAATCGTAGATGCATGGTGAATCCGTATTTGGCCAACAGAATACCTTGCTAGAACCGTCTGCTGTTTTGCTCAGTGTTTTCGCCTTCCGAATAACTTTGGGTATCAGACGAGAGACACTATTACCAGTCGCTGTTCCATGCGATCGATCGTCACCCAGGTTAACCCAGCTCCTCTTTGGTACCGAAGTACCCGACCCCATCCATCTGGGGTCGGGTATTTCGGTACCAAAGAGGAGCTGGGTTAACCTAGGTGACGATCGATCGCATGGAAGTCCGTCTGGTAATAGTCTCCTCTTTATACAGCACTACAGCTGGTATTTTGGTATGCTGATGTGTGCGGGCACACGGATAGTTTACCGCAAGGGCAAAAAGGATGGTGTAGATCCTCTCAGGGCAGTACTGTGGCAGGAGTCGCAGCCAGCTGCGACGCGCTGTGCGCTGGCATACTTCCGTTCTGCCTGTCGTTGCCGGAGTTCGCGGTTATGATTGGAGAACGTTTTCCATTGATTCATTGGCCTTATTCTACTTCTAGAACTCCATAGGTAGGAAAGTTCTTTTTGCTGGAACTTTCCTAGCGAGCCTTTTTGGGTTGAAACCTTGCCTTGGAGTTCCTAAACGAAGTTTCAACGTGCGTAGCAGTCGCTGTGACGGATGAGCTAAACACCCGTCGCCGGAGTATTTCATAGGCCTTAGCGTTGCACCACGCGCTGATGCTGACTTATTCTAATTTCCAAATCCTCTACAAAATCAATATCGAAAAATTGGTCCTGTAATGCAGAAATTTGGAACCTTTCAAAAGAAAATATTGCAAAGGAAAGAAACTCTTTGAAGAAATTGACATGTAAAAACAAAGGGATGAAAACTGACGTATGAGGTCGGCCATCCCACACTCGAAGCACGTTGGCGGTGACAACGCTTCGAACTGAGACCACCTGAAAACAAAAATATGTTGCAGTGATGTGTTACTGATGTGTTGATACACACGTTCAATGTATCACTCTCATTGGGGACATCGAAAGGCAAAAATAGAACCTACTAAAAATAAAAATGCTCAAAATGATGGACTCATCGTATGACAAGGATTCATGCCAAGGACAGTTAAGCTGAGTTCAACCTCAAAATTCTCATATGTTTTATTGTTTAAAAATTAATATCAAAATCTCGCTTTTTTCTTATTAATTTCACGAAAATTATGATCTCTTAATGCGATTACTTTATTTAAGGTTTCTTACCATTTTCCCTCGATTTAGAAGCCCTCGGGATGAGTTTCGTCTACTATCTGGAATGCAGAGGCCGAGCAACATTGACAAAAACTATCAGGTCTGCGACGTACAGAATGATCCTTTTCGTAGCCCTAATGGTTGGTATGAGGTGCAAATGCTCTTTTAAACTAATGCGGAATTCCGACAGCTATTCTGCTGAGCACCTTTGAGTTTTGATAAATGAATCACTGCTACACCGCAGTCTCAAACCCACCTGCACCAACCAGTTGAAGTATTTCTTGAAAAACTCGTGAAAACTAGACGAATCACAGATGCATTGTTCGAGTTCAGATTCCATCCACGATGAGAGAACGACGTTGCCTGGTAGAAGAAGGTGGAAAGTATGAAACTATCAAAATTCGCTACTTCAACAGCGTTCGCAGAGTCGGAGAGCTCATGATCCAAAGCCGCCGAGTCGTAGCTGCCTTCCAACACAGGTAAACATATTATAGTTTAGCGAGAAACACGACTCCAGTGCGTTTTCCGTTTTTTTTTTCTGTAGTTTTCTTTCCTCTTTTTTCTAGAAAACATTCCCAATCAATCAATGGTATAATCCCACCGATTTTGGTCAGCCGCTATGACTATCTTCATAACTCTTCGAAGACTCTGCTAGTGAATTTCCGTGGATTTCACGAAAAGAACAGTGCCGTAGCGGAAAATCACTACCCAGCTTCACTGCGCTGCAGTTCACTTGGATATCAACACTTGTGCCGGGTTAGCAAACAAAAACTCTCGTCGATTTTCTATAAAGATCCCCGTGCATCTTCCTTTATCGACAAGGTTGTCAACCAAGGACAAGGTGTTCTTGCTGTAAAATCCACAGAGTATCATTTTTCGTTGGGTTTTTCGAAAGTTCGAAGCATTGCAGCAATGGTACTTTGTCCTACAAAAATGCTCGTGATTCTTCTATTATCGATAAGGAGCCTCTAAATGTATGTAGTACTGCGGCGGTGCTCACAAGACCGACAACCCCACGCTGCTTTTCTATTTGGTCACTCTCATCACATCAGAGGACCAGAAAATGGAGCGGACGCTGTCTCGACAACACGATTCATGATTATCTCCTGCGCTCATCATTATTCAATGAGGTTTACCAAAGACGTGATCCTCTCAGGTTGACTGATTTTTTCTCGAAGCCACTTGAAGAGGCATTCTTTGGATATTAAAGCCCAACAAGTACAGTACCGAACATGGCTTTTGATCACTCCCCGGAAAAGCCACGTAGGAGCGTTCCAAAGCGGTTTTTCTTGAATAACTCTCCCAAATGTCAACTATTCCTGAAAGGAAACACATTGTGAAGTGCAGCCGATCTTTGAATGCCAGTCGATAGAGCTCGAGCTGCTGACCTCAGATATATGTGTATTTTTTTTCAAATGGTTGAGTTTCAACAAAGTTATTGGAAAAAGCCGCTTTGGCACGCTCCAAATCGTCTTTTTCGAGAAGTGATCAAAATATATGCCCGGTATTGTAATTCCTACTCGCAGTTCTCGCCCATCAGGAAAGGGCTGTGGTGAGGAGCATGCCAATCAGGGCCGCATTAATTTTGAACCTTTCACTCTCTCGCAGAAGGTCAATTAACATGCACAGTTGATTTCTCTTCGAAGACTCAAAAAAACACATCGTAAATTGTTAGTCGAATCCATCCCGACGAAGCTTTGTTACCTGCAAATCTCTAGGAATATCAGCTATCAGTCGTATAAATGATTCGCTGCCTCCTTTTGCAGAAATGGTCTTTACAACAGCAGATATTGCTTGCGAGTGCTCCACTTCAATGGAGTGCTGCTAGTACCAGAGCTTCGTCGAAAAACTCAAAGTTGTGAAGTAAAGTTTCAAATCGCTCCGCGGAAAGCAAAAACCAAATAAATCGTGGAGAAGCATATAAATAGTCTTTGGGGTTCGCTCAAATTGTAATCCTGGCATTGACCTCGGATGCAGCACATCCAGCAGAACACAAAGTTCAGTGAGACTCCTTCATTTCTGATCACTGTGCAGTTTATAAGTTCGGACTGAATTGACGCCTACTATCACATTCGTGTTCAGATCATGATCGCACGCGCCGCCCACACACAAACACTGAATTCCTACAATAAGAGTTCACGAAAAGTCCAACTTCACGTACGGGAACGCCTTAGAAAGGTAACAACATATCAGTACTCGAATAAAACATCAGGACATATTCGCCTGGAACTGTGAATATATAAAAATCTGTTAGAAACCTCACAGAGGTCAACGAGTCACGTACATAACACCAACTGTCCTATACATGGCCAAGACCACAGATTAAATCCGCAGCAGAGCTCGAACAGCTAAAGAAAAGAGACGGAAACCGACGGATTCGATCAGAGATCTTGACATGGTTAATCAAAACAGCAACTACATTAGTCACAAGAGCAAAAGTGTAAGCCAGATAGATAACAGTAGTACAACGCACACAAAATTGGATCCACGAACTATTTCCAAACAAACAGCTGGACTACCAAAAACAAATCAAATATAATACCAAATTACTCGAGCCTACTTTGCCTTCCGGCAAGTATCACAACACGACCATACAAACATGATTAACAAATCCACGTCTCCGACACTGGCGAGAGGAGCCGTACTTCTCTTGAAGCTGCCGAACTGTTCGGGTTCAGTGGAGCAGAGCATGAAGAGGATGTCGCCTCATAGACACTTTAGAAGTCCACTTGAGTTGCTCCTTGGGTGATGTGCTCGACCTGACGGCCCTCCTCGTAGCGTCGCCACATGATGTGCAGTAACGTCTCCATGTCGCTGCAGTACTGCTTCACGTTGAACAGCGTCGAGGTGGTTCGAGCCTTCCATACTTTCGCCCTTATCGTCGACAAACTAAAATTGAAGCGAATTATCTATTTTCGTGAAACCTCAGAGTTCCCCTCAATCGCACCAACGAAAAATAACTTTATGAGACACTCATACGTTCATACAAGCTACAAGAAGCATACATTGATATAGCGTCGTACAAAATCTCGTTGGAAAAAGCATCGCAGAACTTTATAACGAGATGAACTTTCAATCTTGAAGGAAAGGTTTCAACTTTTCACGATATCGCGGTAACCTCAAGGGGCCATGCCCCACTTCGTCTTTCGTAGCCAGTCTGATTTTCTGTAGCTTTTGTGATGGTTGTTTATATACGTTAAAAAAACTTATCACAAAAAATCTCTTATACGAGGCTAGCATAAAAAACTCAAACATCTGACTAATGAACCGATTCCAAGTAAAAGTAAAGAAGAGCTCAGATTTCAATGAAGAGTACACTCACTAGTTCTTATCCGTGCCAAGCTTGACAGCGATATTGACGTAATCCTCTCGGCTTTCCGCCACAAGTTCTGGAACTCCAAGAGCGTATAACTGTGACGATGCCACACGCGATGCCAATGTCTCCACTGAAAATACCAACTCTTGCGAATGCTAGAAGTAAGGCACCATTCACAGTTGTGCTGCAGTAGTGTTGCACCAACGATAAAAGGGATACTACGCAACTTATAGCAACCCCTTCATCGCTGCTGCAATGCTGCTGCAGCATAGTGTGAATGGGCCTAACATAAAATGAAACTTACAGGGCATGGTAACCATTGGAGTTCCCGTCCATAGTATATCCATTCCGGTTGTGTGACCATTACAAAGTGGAGTATCTAGACAGACATCGGCCAACTGACCACGACGAACATGCTCTTCCTGCAAATCAGCACTATACAGGCACTAGCCGTAAAACAAAAGAGAATGAAACAGGATAGAAAGATGAATGTTACTGCAAGGAGTAGTACGCCTTTGAATTCATGGTTTTGAACATACTTGCATACGTACAATACAAATCCGGTAGGTACGTAGAAATGTAGTGGTACGAGGCACTACCGATACCCGCACGATCAAGTGATCGATCCCAGCCTGAGCTAACCAAGCCTTCCATCCCTACGGGGCCAGGTAAATTTGTACCGGATTTGTCAGGGAAGGTATAAACACTGACTTGGTATAGCGGCTGGTCTCCACAAGTAATTGTATAGGCTAAATACGGATTCACCATGCTTCTACGATTCTGGGTGGAAAGCGAGCGCACCGGTGCGTTCTACGGGGACTGATCAATGTCGAAACCTTGACCATTACCTTTTACCTTATTAATAAAGATGCGCTACTTGATCTGGTCGAAATAAGAAAAAACAATACAACGATGGAGACCAGGTGGGTTTATGAATGGTATACACTAAACAACCCCTGAACACTTAACTGACTGCCAACTGATATCAGACTGATTAGAATCCGCTTCGACACTCGAACGAAAAAATAAAAATAAAATAAAATATTCCGAAAAAAGTACATTCTTAAAAAAAACTGATCATCACAAAATTCGTACCTTAGCCGCCACATGACTGAACACTACTCGCTTCGTATCGATGTCTCGTTCCGCACAATACTTGTGTACGTGTGCCTCGCCATGGAATGGAAATCGAAGCAGCCAGAGCACGCTTCGCGGTACCTACAATGGAACAGTAACAACAACTGAATCAACATCGAATCACTGAAACTATGGGTAGAAAGAAAAACAGCGATTCCGTCTCTATTAGGAGACAACCTTCAAAAATCTAATCTAAATAGCCTAAAATCTATAAAAAACGAAAATCTCTATCACATAGGGGAACCTCAGAAGAATGCGAGGACTACGTTAAAGAAACGTACCCGTTTCAGTATCTCAATCCACATGTCCAGTGTAGGCGGATCGATTTTGTACAATTGATTAAAGTTGCAAAATACGATTGCATCCTCCGGCAGGTTATACTGTTGGCGACTGGTTAACAGAAGTGACTGCGGTACTTCTTCGCCTGTAGCTGCCTTGTGATGCATTTGAATCTGGAAAGAATATAAATTTTATCCGTTACTCATTGTTTTGAGGTTGTTTTTATTGTGAAGTGCATTTTTAAATATTCCACGTGTGGTTCCAGCCCACGTCATAATTAAATAAACGAGTGGAAAATTCAGCCCATATAAGGTTCTCGTCGTTCCTTGAACACAGTGGAGATAAATGTAAGGAGAAACAATGGTTCTTAAGGCATTGGCAAAACGTGGTTCGAGATTTATCCCAAGTGGAGCGGTCACTGAATTCTGACCCATGGCACCATATTTCTTCTGTACTGTTTTCAACAAAATGTGCAACTTTAGCACATTTTTTGACAAAGTCACTTCTACAAACAACCCCGAAATGAATTCTTGAGAATTGATAAAATAAGAAATAAGAAAAAGGTAATCCGGAGAAATAGAGCCCGTCGGACGATGCGTGGAGAAGGAGACATTAATGCAAATGGTGTGCTCTTCCATAATTTATCTATAAGTAAAAGGACAACAGGATAAAATCCGTCCCATTCTTCGCCGAATCATGCCTAAATCTTATTTGGGCTATAGAGAAGCATTTTCGAGTTACAATAGGACGCACTAGTGGAAAAGATACAGAAGGTCTATAATTTACCTGAGTCAGTCCATTGTGCACATGAACTCCGTCCACAACACTGCTAGCTATCAGGCTGCCTCCAATCATCTGCTTAAGAGGTTCTGTCGTTGGAACCTAAAAGTTATGGAGAATTTGTTAATGAAAACAATCACTGCTGGTGAAGAAGACACTGACTTCTACGACGGGTACCACAACTTCCGTTCTGATCTTCTCTTTTGCTGGTCCATAAACGACTTCGGTCTCTCGTACCGTATGCTGAAACATTTCTTGAAATCTTCTGCTCTTCAATCATGTCACCAATTTCAAGACGGCAGAGAGCAAGGAGATATCCTCATCAGACTAGAAACCTTTCCACAGGAATAACCAACAGTGGTAGACTCCTACCTTTACGTCAGCTTTACTCAACAACGGCTCCAGGTTCGTTGCATTCACTACAGCGACGTTGTCTTTCTCAGCGGGAGCACACTTGTCCTAGAAATGAAACATAGGAGTCAGAAAAACTTTGTCAATTCGGTAGAAACATGGGAGGCCAAGCCATGACAAAGAGCAGACCACTTACCTTCAAAATAACCCGCTCCGTTAGATGTTTCAACATTTGAGCGTGATCTCCAATGAAGAACGTATGAGGCATGTAAGCCAACTGAAATCCAATTGAATGGTAAATTGGAAAAAGCGGAAAACAGCGAGCAGCCAAGAACTGCTCACCTTCTCGCTGTAGGCAAAAGCAAGCCGGAGGGGTGATGTTACGGCATCTGTGATTATGTAGTCCATGAATGGTGCTCCAGAGGTGCCAGGATATCCTAGCCACATAACCTAAACAGCCCACTTCAGGAAAAGATCCCCTGGCTCACATCAAGTATGACGCCAATCACAGTCCCAAGAACTGTCACCCAAGCGGTATATTTACTTTTTCTCACAAAACATCGAAACAAAGCTAGTATCAAATGTGTGAGTGTGCACTTTAAAAAATTGGACCTGTATCGGGGCCGGTCGCAAAGCGAATATCTCGTTCCGTGCACCTTTCGTGTATCCGTTCATGTTGATTAAAATATGAATTCCATCTTGGTTAATTCGATCTGCGGCTTTACCATTGCAAGATATCTACAAGAAATAAGTAATGAATAAAGTCTATTTGCTCTCACGAGTTCATAACATCTACGTTACCTGCGAAAGATCTACGAAATGTTCGGCTTCATTCATAAGTTTCTGACGGAAATTGGTGCCGTCGTTAGCTGACAGTGCATAACAAAACACCTAAACAACACTTTCAAGAATACTATTCAACATTCAAGAGTGACGGCAGCTTCAAAGTTATTCATTCAAGAACGGATGATTTCTAGATCACCCTGACACAAAAGACATTTGTTATAACAAATTGAAATCTCGTTCAAGATCAGATCAATATCTCAGTAAATAAAAATGCAAAAGGTTTCTCAACTACGGTGAAGATGCCACTTTTACCTATTCACCTCAGTCCTAATAATACGATAGCTACGTCTTAGAAGTCTAGACGCAAAGATCAGATCTACTATTCACAAATATAAGAAACGTACTTTGCGACAACAATACTATTTTACGTCTCTTTTGGAGCATGTGGATTACGCAGCAAGAACTGAGCAGATTATTGCTTGAAAATTGAGAAAAAAACAAAAATTTATGAACGGTGAGCAGTACCTCAACTCTAGTGCGATCATGCATGCCTGGTATTGACTGCATGAGATGACTTGTTGGATGGTTTCCAAAATCGGATGAAACATAACCAATACGTAAGCGTGAGATGCCATTTCGAACACTGAGACGATCCGGATAGTTGAAAGGAGGGTGGCCCAACATCGTGACCTGGAAGTGTTGTGCCATGTAAGTTCCCTCGAAACAACAATAGAAGCGAAATTCGATAAGTCAATCTTTATGAATATATTGACCATTGAATTTGAAAAATTCACCCACCTTTTCTGTGCAGAGCTGTGCGTGTTTTGCCGCGATAGCAATTCTTGTCTGATGAGTCAACGGATACAACATCGAGTGGTGAGGATGTACCGAGGGCAATCGCTTTTTGCTCAGCTGATCGTCCACAATGGCCACTAATCGTTTCATTCTTGAAATACAAAAGGTTAGAACAATTACAAAAACAAGACAATAATTCTAATTCACGCTGTTACCGGTTATCATAGTCCGTCCAGTCACAGATGATTTGCAGGCAGTGAGCGAGATTACAGAAAGCGTCAGGAAAGTCCGGTTTCAGTTTTAGAGCAGTAGAGTAACTTTGGATAGCATCAGGAATGTTACCAGAATCCTTAAGAGCATACGATCAATCGGGTTCTATCTAATCAACGCCGTGATGGAATTTTGAAAACAAACCCTTACCTTATGTATACTGGCCAGGTTTGAGTGAGCATCAGCGAAAGCAGGATTAATTTGAATGGCACGGGTGTAGCACTGCATCGCGTTCGCAGCGTCACCCATTTCCTTCAGTGTGTTTCCCATGTTCGAGTACGCATCAGCAAACGTTGGTGCGATCCTAATCGCTTCCTGAAAGCCATAATATAATCGAAACACTCATCGATCAAACACATAAAAATATATATAGCAAACAAATATAGAAGTATTCTAGTGGCGGTATACTATTGAACAGACGTAAGTTGCTCCTGTTTAACTCGTTCCACCACACAACATTATTGGTTCTTTGTTTGTTAAATTGTCACTTTGTTTTTTCTTATTTTGACTGTCGTCTGTTTAGTTTGTTGGTGTGCTATAATCCAGAACTATGTCAGGGTCTATGTGACGTAAATAAATAAAAAATAAAAACAAATTACTGAATAATTAGCTGTGGCACAAAGTAACCATTGCTGCATCCCTAACCTTGTAGTGTAAAATCGCTTCCTGAAGTTTCCCTTGCTGTTGAAGGATGGATGCCAAGTTGCTATGTGCAGCAGCGAACTCTGGGTAAATCTGGAACAGAATAATAGTTCAGATGTGAAGACTGCTTCCAACTTTCGTACAATAGGTACTAGCAACAACAGCTACCTCTAATGCCTTCAGATAGAGTCTCGTCGCCTCCTCAATCTTACCCTGCTCTCGCTTGATGTTAGCTAGATTGTTTTGAGAGTCCGCATGGGTAGGGCACAACTAAAAAGATTTAATGAATATAAGGACAAACACGAATACCAATCTTACCCCTAAGGCTGTCATGTAAGCATTTTCGGCCTCCTGAACAAGTCCCTTTTCCTTCAGAGCGTTTGCCAGATTGCAGTAAGCATCGGGGAAATTCGGCTGAAGCTCAATTGCTCGGCGATAGGTGTCAATTGCCAAATCAATTAGACTGAAATCCAAAATGTTTTGTTTCGTTCCATACCACATCCGTATAGGGCAGTCATTAATAAGCAAATAAAGAATCCCAATAAAGTTAAAATAATCAGTGAAAAGTCGCTAGCTCTTACCCTTGCTCGTAATAAACGCATGCAAGATTCCCATGAACAACAGCGTGGTTCGACGCCAGATTGAGAGCACGAAGATAGGCGGCTACAGCTCTAAAAGTTCCTATAATTAATAATGAGGTGATAAAATTATCAACCAAGCCAGTTACCTGTCAAAAATCCTGGCCTCTTTGAGAACATTTCCAAGGTTTATATAGGCGTCCAGGAAATTAGGGTCTAGTTGAACGGCCTGAAATGTGTGGATAAGAAATAGAGTTTTCCAAGTTGTGCAGAATCTCTAAATAATCGTCCTCGACCATTGATCTTCTTCTACAATTTCCTTACCAACTTAGCAGATCTCTAACCTCTCCGGGTTCCAATGGAGCACCCCACATGGCGACCCCTCAGTCATAGAAAAAGTGAAAAAACCCAACAAAAGATAATGAACGTTGTCTTTCGAGGTTGTAAGGTGGAGTATCTGTTGACCATTGGACGCTTCTACCTGCTCGTCGCCTTTTCGAGCCTATTCCACCGCTAGAGATACTCCTCGATATTATTAGTTAGATTACTTGTTAATCTCGACCAGGTCCAAAAAATTGATCAATGAATTTCCCAACTAACAACCCCGAAAAGCAGAATAAACAGTGGAAAGTAGTGTAAAGAAACCTAAACTTGGGGGTTGTTACGAACAATATTGGTACGAATTCAACAAACCTTTTCAAAGTGATGAATTGCCAACCAGATTTCACCCTGTGCGTTAAACACACAGCCAAGATTTGACCACGCTACAGCGAACTGTGGCTGCGTTTCAATGGCTTTCAAATAACATATCTGAAATAGAATCACGACAGTCAGTGGAAATTATGAGATATGGAACGCTGTTTGAATTACACACGTACCTTGGCATCTTCCAAACGACCCATCGCCTTGAGCAAGTTTCCCAAGTCACTTCTTACGCAATACAGCTCCTGCAAGGACAATTACTGTTATTATGCAAATGCAGATTATCATTCTGAATTACACAGTGGACTGGGTTGCACGCACCGGGTTGTAGTTAAGAGCACTCAGGTACGCCGCTACAGCTTGATCCAGGTCACCTCCAGCAACTAGAGCTGCAGCCAAGTTGATGTAGCCGTCGATGAAATCAGGCTGAAATCTCATCTATCGATTCAAAAATACAATGAGTACTATAATGCATTCGAAAAGCTCGTTGTTTTTAATGCAATAAAGGGAACGAGGGTCTCAAGTTAAATACATCTAGCAGCTTTCAAGAAACCACAATTAGATGCAATACATATCCGACATCTAGAGTAAAGCAACTGAAATAAGATGTTGGGCGAACATAATGCAAGTGTCAGCAAAGTTTCAAAACACGCCTTTTCAAAAGTAATCTAAAGTGGGGAAACAAGCGTGACCTTGCCAGGAATGGGAAAGGGGAACAATGAGGGATACTTTATTTTGAAAAAAAAAATAAATGGGGAAGAACAAAGAATTCATGTTGAATGTGAAAACTGAAAAGTGGGAGGAGCAATTCCACTACGTAATGACATGAGACCTCATGTTGTCCCAGCTGAACAAGTTGCAGTGTTCTTAATTGAACGCTTCAAATCAATGATTTTCAAAAGTTACTCGACGTTATGAAGTAAGTTATTCGCTCACCTTCAACCTAACAGCATACTTATAATTCTCAAGGGCCTCCGCCAATTCTCCGCGTTCTTTGAAAACATTCCCGAGATTACTGTACGCCTCTGCACACTGGCTGTTAGCTTGAATAGCCATCGTTGAAAATTGTTTCGACCTGAAAAACAAAAACCACTTGAAAACATAAGGCAGCCGGCTTTATACAAAAATGTAAAGCTTGGAAAATCGTCGTACACCGCACCGAATACCTCCAAAACAGGGTTAGGAAATCACAACAAAAGACAACAAAAGCTTGCGGATGCAAATGATAGAGGTACGAAGGTTATATAGGTGGAGCTACTTCGAGAACAGATAAGCTTATCAAGGCTTCGGACACCAACTTGATATTCTAGAAGGTTGGGCTTTCCTTTGAGGTGGTCTTAAGTATAAAGGAGGGATAAGTGAAGAAAGTTTAACGTTCCAATTTCAATCCCCCTACACGGTAGATGAAACGGTTGAGCGGACCAAACATCAATTCATCTGTTTCGTTCATGTGCACACAATTGGAAGCAGAAGGAAAACGGAAAACAGGATCACCACAGAGCAAAATGAAAACGGAAATCCGAATTTACAAATAGACGGAAATAATAACCACCGTTTGATGTTATGAAAACCGACCGTACGGATGCCACAACATCACCCAATGATTGATTGCAAACCGCCCGAGGGCAAGCGGCTCAACCTCACAAGCAAGTCGCGTCTTTACAGGTGTCGACACCCCGACAGTGATAATCACCCACTCTCCCTCAAAGGAGCATCTTTCCTCTGCATTTCCGAATTCTCCCGGTTAACCCCCCATGGCTTAGCCGTGGTTTGACTGGCAAACAGAGTAAGCGGGCATGTTTCTAGACGATACGATCTTTTAAAAAACTTCAACAATTAAGTAATCCTCCAGAAAAGAAAACTTCATACGGGATCCAGGTGCGATCCGCTCTTCAGCCGCTACTTCCCACTAAAAATTCAATGACGATGGAGGACGATACGACTATAGAAATGCCCGAATCCGGTCTCTACTCCCTAAATCTAATGGAAGATAATAGCCTTTAAACAACCGAACAAATACCACCAAAGTCGTCTATTTTTGACAAGTTGGATTATTATCTACTGACTAGTAACACGGAAGACGTATGCTCGTCTCTTTCCCACGGGAATGAGTGTTCTTTGGACACGACCGCCATTCCTGAGCGGATCCGCTGAATTTACTTCCCCCATCAAGGAGAGATTAGCAGACCGTCTCTTATCAATGGTACAATCAGTACGCCCAACGATGCAAGAAAAACGTTGGCATATTTTCTTCGAATAACATATCTGCTTTTTGCAACTTATCAGGAACGCCACGATAGCTATGGCCTTTCACTGGTTTTGGTCGCAAACCTCAGGCTACGTTCAGGTCTCCGTATACTAGGGGAACGCCGAACTGTTAGACAGTTGCAATAAAGAGCCACCAGAAGAACGAGTGCAGATGAACGAAAAATCTCACTTCTCAAGATTCTTCAGCTGGAAATGGATTGACGACAGTAGAAGAAGCACGCTGACATTAGCCCGATCCTGTTGATAGATCATGAGACAGTGTCTTTCGGCATTGGCGTAATCCCCAGCCTGGTACAGCCGATGCGCCTTTTCAGTGATGGCTAAAATTGAAACGCCATTACCGTCACAATGTGACCACTGTCAAAAACGAACTCAAGTTGTTCAAAATAATATCACTCTAGCACAGCCCTTAAGATATTCACAAATCTGGTGCAAAAAAATATCTATGAACGAGAACACTGAAGGGGTAACCGATCATGACATTATCGAAACTACTGGGAATATAGGGAAGAGAAACTGCTGATCTTCTTGAACTTTCCTTCTCTCTCTTACAACTGGCGTGTTAGCATTTACTAGAGGAGGCCTAGAACATTAACGCTATCAAAATGAGAACAAAAATGGCGTATATGATCTGTCAAATATCGCGTTTTAGTTGAAAGATTTTAAACATGAGGAACTAAAGGTGTACCACTTGGCGGAAGACACATCGCCTGAAGCCGACGATGTGGACTATGTTAGTGGTTTCATTTTAGTATACCTTCTCCCTTCCAAATTGAGTGGATACCAAGATCCAAACAACACTACTGGAGAGGCACCACGCGGAAGCGAACCGTGGTCGCGCTGACGGCGACCGCCGATGCTGTCGCTGCGCCAGATCTACTGCAACGGCACGCTGCCACGATCACACAATCTACTCACCCGCGACATCTAGTGGAGCAAGCTGCGATCCTCCTTGAACAGTTCCAGGCGAGTTTTGGATGAACGAAACGTTCTGCTGAGCCTGCTGGAAATATTGAATAAGAAGATGTCACCTGCGGTTAACACTTTTTCAACACGTTGCCGACCTTATGAGCCACCGTGTGGCTCATACCCATTTAGGCCGTTTTATAGCAAAACGCGTGTATTTTTTCGTGGAAATTTTTTTGTTTTGTAATCACTTTCGTAAGAATAAAACATAAAATAGATGAGCCGAGAAAATATTATTTCCTTCATAAGTATTTTTAAAAAAGGGTCTGATAGAAATATTTGGAAGAAAGGTCAGTTCCAACAAAACATTTTATCTGAAGGGAAAAAACCTTTATACGAAAAAAAACAATTTTTCAGTTACATCTTTTGGACTAAGGACAACCAGATATTAGGAAGGTGCAAAGTTGATTCCGAATTTCGGGCTCTGCATCCTAGCATACTACCAAGAATAAGTATTATACCGTATCTGTAAACAAAAGCACATATTGCAAAAATAGTGTTTTATGAGAAAATATGAGATTTACCTATATTGCCGGTACTTCTTATACTTTATGAACAATTCTTGTGCTTCGCACTAAAACAACTGACGCAAAAGGTTTTTTGGCACTTGGTGCACCTTGTATTCAATCTCATTGCTCTCTTTCCCGCTTTGGAAAGTTTATTATTATATTATTATTTATTATTATTACTAAATTATATATTAGTTTATTACTTATTTATTAAAACAAAAGGCACTATTCAACTTAACGGACACCAGCACTCGATTTTTTTCAGTCAGAAATTTTTTCTTCAGAAATTCGCTGAAACTTCGCCTATGGGGGTAATTGGGGGCGCTGATCACGAATCTGCGGTCCGTTTTCCACGTGGGTGGTCTCGGACCACCCAAATCGCTACTTGGGTGGTCCAGTCAGGATCATCGATTTTGCTGAAACTTTGTCTATGGGGGTTCTCTGGTGTCCTGAACACGATGGTGAAGTCCGTTTTTTAAATGGCGGCCGAATACGGTAGTTATAGGTGAGCCCCACCAGGTAAGGTCGGTAGGTACTTACCTATAACTGCCGTATTCGGCCGCCATTTGAAAAACGGACTTCACCATCGTGTTCAGGATACCAGAGAATCCCCATAGACAAAGTTTCAGCGGAATCGGTGATCCTGACTGGACCACCCAAGAAGTCGATATGGGTGGTCCGAGACGACCAAGTGAAAAACGGACTTCACCATCGTGTTCAGGACCCCAAATAACCCCCATAGGGAAAGTTCAGCGGGATCGGTGATCTTGACTGGACCACCCAAGTGGCGATTTGGGTGGTCCGAGACCACCCGCATAGAAAACGGACAGCAGATTCGTGATCAGCGCCCTCAATTACCCCACTGTGCAAGGTTTCAGCGAATTTCGACGACTGAAAAAAAATCGAGTACTGGTGTCCGTTAAGTTGAATAGTGCCAAACAAAATAATCGTCCGGATTCTCAGAACTGGTCATCATCAAGGTGACGGAAGGGAAGCAGATTTTCACTGTTTTGCTCCCTTCTGTCATCTTAATCTATTTGCTGCGTTTTTGTGATATCTCAATTCTTTCATGGTTTTTTCCGCTTCTCAGTGCAGCTATACCGCCCATGGATAACTTCCAGGCTATCATTGTGTGGACTTTTCTTTTGGGCTTGCTATCATGCCTACGGTAACTTTAGGGGTCACAGGTTCATGTCCCTGCTTTTACCGTCCACTTGGAATTTTTCTTTTTGTCTTGATACGAGGTAGCCGCTCCTCTAGGACTATCCACTGGCATGTAACTTCGTTCACCCCTTCCGTAGGACAGCTGCATACATGGTCTTGATCAAACGCCTTATCTTTTTTTTGTTCTTACCATTTTTATATTCGTTCAGGTTAATTTATTATTATTCTTAATCTACCTAGTTAGTTCCTTGCCCTTTAATAGCTTCTTGGAATGTTTTCGCAGCTGAGCGCCATTACTCTAGTTGTTTGGACGATGGCAGTTTCCCTCTGTAACGCCTGCCTGCAGTGGCTGGTACTTGCTCACCTTGGTCATTCTTTTGTTGTTCTGATTCAGTGTTATTTTCTCGTGCGCGTCTTGTGACGTATTCAAATAAATAAATAAATTAATGATGTCAAGGTGACAGAAGGTAGCAAAACAGTAAGGATTTGCTTCAAGAATCGCTAAAAGAGGTGGCCTGGGAAAAGGCTGCCGCCTGGGACAGTCTGAGCCACCATGTGGCTCATAGCGCGCGCACACGTGCGCGCGCGCCTGTCCAGCGCAGCGGTCGGCTGAAAACGCGGCGGTCGTTAACGTGTTAACTAGAAGTTGATTATTAACACACCTTTGAAATTTCAGTATCTTTAGGTTAGCTCCTGAGTAGTTTCGCTTCAATTCTACAAAAGTTTTTGTTCACGAAACGCATGCTCAACTCGGAAATTTCACCCTAGGATCACTCATACCGATTTAGGGTGGCCGGGTAAGAATCACCAAGTAAGATAAAACTTTGTATGAGAGGGTGTTTGCACTGCTGATCATTATTACAATATTGATGTTCGTTGCCCGAATTGGTTTGCCATTTCCTACAGATGTTTACTGATTTGGGTAGGGACGCCTTGAGTTAAGTATGTATATGGTTCTTCCTTGACAGAAATTCGAAAACGTTCATCATACTTATGATCTGCACCCTAAGAAACCAACCTACATGGAGCTTGGGCGAAATTAGATTTAAAAATGCTGCGAGTACTGGAAAGCGGAGGAAATATCGTTCACCTTCAAAGTACCTACAAGGTTGAGACATACTCGCAGGAGAAGCCCTTTGAAAACCAATTTTACCTTGTTAAATGGGTGCTAATTGCCACAAATAAGGCTAATATTGGCTCGCTAATGAACACACTAGATATATTACTTCTATGCATTTTTCGACCCTATGTGTGGACAAACACAGGCCTTTATCGAATTGGTATCAGAATACGAGCGACGTTTGCAAAATCGAGAATGACAGATAGAGCATGGAGTGTGAGGATTTGTTCTATCATCATTCTAAGAAATGAGGAAGAATATGATAATGCATATCAGCATATCCATTTCTATCTTTTAGAAAATCACATTTTTTTTTTCAAAAGAAGGGAGAACTTTTGCAACAACCAATAGTGTCACATATCACGAAATTTTTGCCAAAAAAGGATGCTTTCCTAGCTCTCACGGTATGCGAGTCGGCTTATTTCATATTTTAGCCCTTCTTACTCGCGAATTTGCAACTATTCCAAAACGCGACATCAACTCCGACTTTCATCGATTTGCCAACCTCTCCTTACCTCGTCGAAGCTACCAATTTTATTTGTTCAAATCTCCGACTCGAGCGATTTTCATTCAAAACACTTTTTCCTCTGGAATACTAATGTTCCGACAGCTAGAGTGACACATTGCCGTAACCACGACAACGCGTGTGTTACGTGAACGAGCATAAAGTCAATTCGCTGAGATTACAACGACCTGTCCGAGAAGGTAGGTTAGCACTTTGATGACTCACTTTAACGACGCTATTTAAAAGCTCAGACGGCGAGTAACAAAGACTTTTCACTGAAACTTCGTCGTTGATAGCTATGCGTGATGATGGTCACAAATCTGACATCCATTTCCAACATTTTTGCCGAAAAAAAAACTCATATCGTTCTGATGCGACATCCTTAGCTGAGGAAGGGCGTTATTATCACCAGAAAATATGGAAACCGATTTGTGATTAGTATTTTGTTATGCATCATGTAAGAAAAGCCGAGAAAAGGTTCTGTCTAGAACGGTTATTTTCAGCGGACCAACACAGTAAATAGCTCCAACAATATGTATGCTCTCCAGCCGGAAATAGAAAAAAACACATCGGAATAAGGCACATTTGTGACCAGCGTCACAAATGACATCCATGGAAAGTAGACATAGAGAGAACATCTGCCTAAAGTCGGGAGTGGGATGATATATCTGTGCGCGCTATCCGACTTTATAGCCCTCCAAAACCCGAGAAAAGTTTTCTTTTGAAAACAATTTGCCTGAACATTGCCTTGGGAAGTCATTTAGGATGGTGGATTTCGGATAGGTTTTCGAATTCCGGCCGAGAATCACCCATGTCTGTAAGTTGGTCGATTTAAAAGTGGTATATGTGGTCTGCAGCTAAGATGTTGAGAACAGGTGTCATGATCATGATCTTTCCAAATAATACTAGGCGAGGTTTCAGCGAAATCGGTGACTTTTAGCCACCCAATTGACGACATGGTGGGGATCATTGGTTGAAATTGGGGAAGCGTGTATCTAATTTATGATCAACATGTAAAATACCCACCACAGACAAACTTCCGCGAAATCAGTCACCCTGTCAGAAACACAATGTGTGCAAATTAGACGAGATTCTTCTACAAAGCAGTTGAACTCACTCTCTTTCTGATCCTTTCTAATTCCGAGAAGAGAAAATCTTATCCTAAAAAGGCCTTAAGTTTGGTACAATTTCGTCAACCGATTCAGAGATTTTGATTTGTAGAGAGGTACCAAAATTTTGCCATTTTTTACGCATGAAAATTTTCGATTAGAAAAATCTATAGTCTATTGGCAATCTGAACTACTCATTTGAAGCATTTTATAACAAATCATTAATGGTGTATCGAAATCTCACCTTGGATTGATTCCATGTGTAGCGCTTCGTGAGATATAGTCACACGAAAATGCATTTCGGAATGCAAAATGCATTCAAAAATTCAAAAAAATCGAGATTTTTCAGCTATCAGATAGATCAACATACAGGGTGTCCCAAAAAGATGTATACACTGTTTGAAATGCCATAACTTTGGCGAAAGTGAACCAATCAAAGCGAATCATAGCTTAAATAAAAGCTAAGGAAAAAGAAAATTCTCTAGTATGTGTTTGGTGAGGATTGCGCCATGTACTCGACCGAGGCCTCGGATTATGGACCAGATTGATAGTGCATGGGTTATATGCTTGCTCTATTTTGGCCGTAAACAGGTGATATCGCTACTGTGAGTTAGCTTTGAGGCAGTAAACATATAGATTTGCCGCGGCTTTTGGTTAAGCATGGAACAACATCAAAATCGATCAATAATTGTAACCACTGTTTGAGAAGCTAAAACTCTTCCAACCGTGATGCAATCATAAGAAAAGAATTCAGAGGGATGTAAAATGTATGATCCATGAAGATCGCGCCATGCACCTGTCCGAATCGTCGGATTCTAGACCTGATTGAAAGCTCACGGATAACATGTTTGTTCTATTTTGGTCGCCAACAAGTGATATCGCTGATACGCGTCTCTCTTGATGCAGTAAATATAAAAGCATCAAAACATGACAAGTTTAGCAACATAACAGTTGCCATTACATGCTCATTACAAGAGTCCTGGGTTTTTGAACAGAGTAAGCAGCATTGTGCAAAAGCATCTTAAACTGCATGTTAAACTTGTTACGTTTTGATGGTTTTATGTTTGCTGCATCAAGAGAAACGCGCATCAACGATATCACCTGTGGGCGACCAAAGTAGAACAAGCATGTTATCCGTGAGCTTTCAATCAGGTCTAGAATCCGACGATTCGGACAGGTGCATGGCGCGATCTTCATGGTTCATACATTTTACATCCCTCTAAATTCTTTTTTTTTTTTGATTGCATCACGGTTGGAAGAGTTTTAGCTTTTCAAACAGTGGTTACAATTATTGATCGATTTTGATGTTGTTCCATGCTTAACCAAAAGCCGCGGCAAATCTATATGTTTACTGCCTCAAAGCTAACTCACAGTAGCGATATCACCTGTTTACGGCCAAAATAGAGCAAGCATATAACCCATGCACTATCAATCTGGTCCACAATCCAAGACCTCGGTCGAGTACATGGCGCAATCCTCACCAAACACACACTAGAGAATTTTCTTTTTCCTTAGCTTTTATTTGAGCTATGATTCGCTTTGATTGGTTCACTTTCGCCAAAGTTATGGCATTTTAAACAGTGTATACATCTTTTTGGGACACCCTGTATTTTGGAGTAAAGTTACTAGAACACCACCAGCTGAACTAGTATTCCTCTTGGTTCCGATGATTTGTATTCAAAAATGTAAGGTGAGATATCATTAAGATCTGTAGATGAACACCGATCGAGATTGGAAAACATCTTTTTGGACCGCTGGACAGCAACAAGGGAAAATTTGCCAATTCAGGTGAAACAACTATATTTTATTTTCCACTATTTCACTGATATTGACATGCCCTGCGACTAAATAAAACGTGAATATAAATATAAATATAATAAATAAATAATATAATAATAAATAAAATATAAAATGAAAAATGTACCTTCTGAATAGCCGCCACCATGCTATTCAGGTGATGGCCCTGTAGTGTTAGTGCATGTGCAGACGGCGCCAAGCCCGCGGCCAGGACGGGCTGCTGCGGCACCGCACCGGGCGCCAGCTGCTCCCCAGTGGCGCCCACGAACTGAAATATTCTCCTTTTATTTTGAGCTTACGCCAGTCTAGTACCAATCTAAGGTGTTTCTGCACAGTAATGTCTCCGAACAAAAAATTCTTCAGATTTTCTGCTTGTGCTTATCCAAGCAGACAGGTCGTACCCGCACCCAACCAAAGTTGAGAGTTAGGGCCCCTTCAGACTCTACATGCGGCAGTAAACCAAAGAAAAGCAGTAGAAGGGGTGCACGCGAGCATTTGCGGCCGTCCGCTGGACTGACCTTGGCCACAAAACTACTTAGCGCATAGTTGAGGATATGGGTAGTTTTCGCTAAGAAATTTGAAAACAGATATGAGATTCGTGATCAGCGCCTCTGATAACCCAAGTGATCCAATTTTCAGCAAAAAGCGGTTTGAGCAAGGTCAGATCCGATTTGCTGTCGAAAAAAAGAACGACCCGGGTCACCCTCTGCTGTGGCGGCGCTGCCGCTACTGCGCAGCTGCCGCGCGTATCGCTGGTCTCTATGCTTCATCATCACTGTGGCAGCAACGCAGTGAAGTCTGAAGGGACCTCTAACGGGTAGGGCAAGCGAATTTCCGAACAGCTGCGCCCCTTCGCAACAGTGTTGTTGGAAAACGCTCTCTTTTCAGGACCAGCAACCGGTAGATTGCGTTAGTACCGTGGGGTGCAGGGTGGGTACGCAAGGACCCTTCGCATTTCACGCGACGTCAGCGCTGTGGTTGCACTGTACCACAGCAAAAGCGTGAACGCGATAGCAGTACTACGCCTCCTGCCTTGCTGTCACTTCTGTGTCTCTCCGATACGCTTGAACGTTACGACTCACCTCTCCAGCAGAGTATGAATCACAGCAGGAACCTGTGCAAGATTTTCTAGATACCCGATACCTCAGGAATTTGGAAAGAACAAGATTCCTTTGCATGGAATTTACTATTACTGATTTCTCATCTTTGTAAGATGTTCAACGCCTTCATCATTTCTTTAGCAGGATTTTTCTGAAGTCTTATATTGAATAGAAAAAAGAGCGCGACAACGTTCTAACGGAGGCGACGTAGAGCGACGAAAGATCGAACGCCTCCTGCGTATCGCGATCAGATCTTCCCACCGATTAAAAAGTCTCTCATCCAGTTGCCGCCGGATGGTCATTCTGTACTTTTTTGTCATGCAGCTTCAAGAAGAGCGAAAAGTTAGTGATGTCGTAATGGTGGTGGTTCATCGCAAAAAAAAAAACGCATGTCACGCAGGATTCGAACCCGAGCCTCCTGAAGTTTGTGCGCTAACCACTACGCCACTGAGACCAAGGCTCTCCTCCCCGCCTGCGACGGTCTTTTAAACTCCTTTAGCACCATACTTAAGCCCAAAGGCTTTTACTTCCAGCACTCAGCCGTACTGACGGCTTCAGCCGGCGAACCGGATTCGGCATTGCAACAGTTAAGCTGAAAGCATTTTACAATTACGTGAAATTAAGAAAATTTAGTGTTAGAAGGATTGCTTGCAGCAGAAAAACGGAAATTGCACGAGATAGTAAGGACGCGCCCTCTCACGACACGGAATCCAAGACATTTTGCATAACCGGATGTCCTTAGCCTCCCAGCCTTCCTGCACACTCTATTCCCGCAACAAAAAAAACGAGGGATAGCGCTGAGGGGCGGGATTCCACTGACGCAGTGGTGTACTCCCACTGCTGCTGCGCTGCATTCCGCTGTAGCGCGGCACGTAGCGCAGCTGAGTGGAGGCGTATCCCTTCCATATGTCTTTTGAAGGGCCCGTCAAACTCTACAGTGGCAATCTTAAACAATGGCAGACGACCGCGAAAATTACAAAATTTGTCACTAAAGTGTCTGGTTCTGCACGAGAATCAACATTTTCTGTGGATAAAACCAAAGTAGGGTAGCGACAAGCACAGCGAACATATTTACGCAACAGCTGTGCCCTTACGCCGCCGTGGAATGAGTGGTACGCAAAAATTTCGCAGACGTGATAACACTCCACGTTTGGCAGAAGCTTGCCGCCGTGGAAGCTTGAAGACGACAGCAGTGCTGCCACTATTGCGCTATTGTCGAGCCTGTGGCAAGTACCTATCCCTCATTCCCTTTTACTACGTTACTGCCGCAGTAGAGTGTGAAGGATGCTTTACTACCCACCGCCAGTGAAGGTTCGATGGCACACCTGAGCATACTGGCTTCTATGGACCAATTAATATTTCTGCAACAGTTAACACCCCACTGGCAGTACAGCTGGGAAACAGTTCCTTGCCTGACGAGAACAGCAGCAGGTGATTCGCGTTTGGACGTTATATGAAATATGGGTACGAAAAAAACCGTATCAGCAGTAAGGAACGATCCCTGCCATTAACTGTTACACCTGCGCCGCGGCTGCACAGCAGAAGCGATAATACGACTGCAGCGCCTCGTTGCCGTTACGTCTGTCCCTATGCTTAACTACTGCCACTTATCACATCGAAGAATAGAAATTCAAGCATGTATGCGTTCTACAACTGCTGCCGTTCTTGGAACGTCTTCCAGCGAATGAGGTACCCTCGCTGGATTAGCGGAACACTCTCCGAACATTTTGAAAGCGTTGTACCTTGCCACGACATCATAAACTGTCAGTTTCCCGTATCCGAAGAATCGCACCATTTCAGGCGGTATACGTCCAGTGCGAATGCTTCCGTTGATTGCGGCTCTTCGGTTGTTCTACGCTCTTGTGTGCAGCATTTAGACCAATACGAGATTATCACTTTACACTAGAGGCTTTTGGCTATCAATAAGCAAATCAGGACCTCAGGCGATATTGTGACTGGTCGAGGAATTTGCGTTGGAATTTATGCCCCGTATAAAAACTAACGTGCTACATAAACTCCATAAGCTCTACCTTATTCAGCGACTGCTGTATCAGGTACGCCTGTTTAGAAGGATCCATGCGAGACACATTCACGGGGCAGAAGGTCTGAAAGCATTGCTATAACAGGAAACAGCGGCAGAACGGCGTACCTTCAACATATTACGAAAAAAAACAGAGAACTTCAAGTTCGACACATCTAGAGTATTAGATAGAAAGTTCAGTGTTGGCAGCTTTAAAATGCACATTGCTCACATTTTTTACACAACTTTCCAAAAAACATCAAAAACCTACGAGAAATGTAGTGAGATCGAGTACAAATGCGAAATTCTCGGCACTAAACGGACGAAGAAGAAAAAGATGATATTTTAGATGCACATAAGAACAAGTTGGCGAAAAATGGATGACGGCAAGCTTGACGATTAAAAATGGGTGCAGTTCGCTGACTCGCTATCACAGCAAGTAAAGTAACATGCGAAGTGAAGATGAATTTACCACAGTGACTATAAATTGTACGCACAAGTTCCAGAACGCTAGCCCACACGTTCAAAACAACAGAGTCGAAACGCGAAAGAGATTTTTAAAACATTACTGCGATGATGCTTATCAAATGATTTTTTATGATTATAATAGAAAAACTATAGTTACATTCCTAGCGAAAAAAAGAACGTGAAAGCCATGGTACAGCACGACATGTTTACCTTATTGAAGACACATTTCTTATATGTGCCCCACCTCACGATTTTGTACTCGGCAATCGCTGATAATTTGCTTTACAAACTTACCTACTTAATATTTAGTTGCTCTACATTGAACGTATGCTCGTGTCTGCAGAGCTGGAAAGATCTATCCCGTCGGCGCCTCTCAGCATGCCGTCGGGAGAGATCTCCAAAGCTCGGGAGACAGACGGCCCCAGGACCATGTTCCTCTCCTTTTGATCTTACAGAATACAATTAATCAGGTCGTATCATAACTTGTTTCGGCTTTTTGGAATATATCCAGCTGCTCGAACGGAGAATTGATTCAAGTTTATTTTTAGCAAAATCATGAGGTTTTTCTGGCCCTCTCGTTGAATATTCCAACCCACTGCAGTGTTCTTAGCATGATAATGATGCGGTTTTAGGCGGAAGCAACGAAATTAATCCTGTGTGTCACGGTCATCTACGTCTTTCGTTTCCTCTATATATCCCTTCGTGGTCAATTTAGTTGAGTTGTTGTGATATACCGCTGAAAACAGCCAATTCAGGAAGACCGAACACCAAGGGCGGCGTGTGCCACAAAAATGGGAATCGATATCTAAATCTATACCCTGCTGAGGAACCAAATGCGTATACATTCCACAAGTAGAAAATTCAGGAAAGCAGAGGTAAAGAGGACACCAATTGCGGAGCAAAGAAAACAGAAAGTAAACACAAAATAATCTGCCTTCGACGCATCTTTTGGATCTCGATTCACTACCGCACTCACTCCCTCACGCGACTTCAGTGAGCAGCTGGGCCCCTAACGTCCACCCTTTCAGGCACAGATTTCAGAACATGGCTTTTCTCCTCAGATTAAAATAGCCCATAAAACAGTGTAAAAGGAAAAAGAACTACAGAAGAGTAGCGACATATTCCTGTGGACGCTTTCCATCAGAAAAATGTAGGACGACACTAATTGCCGTGAGCGCATAAAGAAGGAACCGGGCCAAG
Organism: Nippostrongylus brasiliensis; assembly: GCA_030553155.1. Classification (NCBI taxonomy): domain Eukaryota; kingdom Metazoa; phylum Nematoda; class Chromadorea; order Rhabditida; family Heligmosomidae; genus Nippostrongylus; species Nippostrongylus brasiliensis. Next base: position 24,065,230 of record CP130734.1, read on the forward strand.
TGGGTCTTCTCGTGACTGTTTCAGAACCGCGTTTTTTGAACGATTTTTCTTAGAAGGATTATGATACAATGTTGTACTACATGAACTGATAGACACAAATTCTAGTCCACTGCGTTAATGAAGAATTTTGCAGGATTTTCATAAATCGCCTAAAAAACTTCAAGTTCAGCTTCACACGAAGATAACGGAATTTTCCAACAGCATCAATGACCAAATTCTAGCAAAGTCAGAGCGGCTTCCTTACTTTCTGCAGGACCGGATTTCTAGAAAAAACTGCCGGGTGGTAAACATAAAGTAATTATGGACTGAAAACGGAAAATTGGACAATAACTAGCGAAAGAAGTTCATGATAACACCTCCTTCCCTAACCTATCCAGTTCTGACCTCTTTAATTGCTACAAGTGGTTATCTGAATTCATTTTTTAAAGCTGTACTTGTTACATCATTCATCTCTGCTACTAAAACTTGAAATGTTTTCGTTATCCTGAAACGGTCTGCTATGTAGCCCGCTTAATGTTTTCATATAATATGTTCCTAATACGATCTTTGTTGTGGATTACTTTTAATGTTTTAGTAACGTTGAGTTTCTTCTTCTCTAAATCCATGATTATCCGACTAACCACTTTGACTTGTATTTTTAGCCCGCCAATGTGCGCAGTTCAATAAATAAATAACAAAATAGAACATACTTGTCACCAAACCTCAAAAGATATCCGTCCAAATGAAAAACTCATGAGAATGGTAACCTTCTCCCTAATCGTAAGATTCTCAACAACATCTACATACACGGCTTTGTAGGGGTTCTAACGCGTACTACAGAAACGCACCCACTGGGCTACTGTGAAAGCCCAGGGGTCGTATGCTCTACGGCACACTGAGACGCGCCGTCGGGAGAAGATCTCCCCAGCTCGGGAGAGAGCAGTCCAGGTCGGTGGCATAGTAACTCACTGGATAGGAAAGTGTGCTCCCAGCCTAGGTAGACCAAGGGTGCGCGGCGCGTTGTTTTTGCTTCCATCAACTTGATATGCACGTCATCACCCGTACAATTTATGAGTTCATTTCATCTAACTAGAGTATCTTCAACCAGGGCTCGGAGTGGTGAACGGCATACCCGAATATACACGGAACTGTGCATGAGTAACGCGTTCCTTCGCGTAGCTAATGAGATGAGTTAGATCTCGTGTAAGCCCTGGACGAACATTGTATGAAACCCGCCCCACACGTTGATGAATCACAACTTGCGCGCCATTCGCGGTACATTTTGTGGACTTCAGGCGTACAGTTCAGAGTCTGAAGCTTTCCGACGTTTCCGCTCTTTTATCTCGAAGCAACTTCGGATCTGAGAGACTCTTCCAAACCATAAATACCACGCTTTCTCCATGAAATCACTTACACATGTGCCACCTAAAGAATCAAAGGAAAGATGTTTTCTCGAACATCAAACATCGCCTCATTACATATCGGCGCATAGCATTGCCCAGAAAGTCGCCACGGAAACGGATGGGAGCGGTAATTTGAACAGGGAGACATGAACGCGGCATTCCATAAGCATCACTCAAATCACTCAAAAACTATCTAATTGTTATGAGGGATTTCGCTTCTGTTCAAGAATAGGTCTCTTTCCCAAGAAGATTTCGCTATGCGCAGTTTGGTGAAGCTGTTTGTTCGAAACCATACCTTAGCGAACGATTTCTGGTCCGATTTTCACGCACCAAAAATGCGTCAATTTATTTACAAATGCTCTAAGATTCCACAAAAGAACATAGACGACATTTTGTTGCATTAGAAAAGACCGATTTCCGATTCTGTTGTCATGGACCAAGCTTAATCACTAATGGTGCTGCGGAAATCACATTTAATACAAAGATAACGAAAATGGTTCGAAAAAAACGCAATTTATGGCCGAAAAATGATCGTTTCCAGCTAGCGCAGCTACTAAGCAATATAAAGTCAAAATGAAAATAAATAGTGAAGGTATTACTGTGTGTATACATGGCTATTACTATTATTAGTTTCCCTGCGAATTGCTTCAAGACTTCAATTAGTAGATGTTACTGTTGCTAAACTATGCTGAAGTGTAAAAGTGCTTGACAAATTGGACAAGACGTTTGTGTTCTGTATCCAAGTTATTCCCTAGAACATAAGCGAAATGGACTGAAATTAGTCTAAACTACCATTTAAGAAGAAATCGCCCGATCGTTTCTTCATCATCTTCACATTAATCTTGGGAAGGACTAAAAAGTTGTACTATAGGGAAGTTACCACCGCATCATGTCTGCAATTTATCGATACCTTAAAGCGCTAAAGCTCCTGAAATATGATCAGTTTTTCTTAAAATGAACTTCAAATCACGCATGAATCCTATCATTTACTTGACGTGTTCAAAAAATAGTGTGCTCTTAATATCCACCACGACCTGATCACTATGGTGTAAAACTTCAAACAACACTGAGCCGTTACGCAATTCAAAAGATCAAAAAGCAACCGTTACGCAATTCAAAAGATCAAAAAGCACACCCCTTCTCTATATGGACATACTGAAAAACAAGAAAATGACCCTATTAGCTTGCTACAACACGACATAGTGCACGTAACCCTGAACGACTTTGAACTTTGGGAATGATTGATCATAAAACTCTGCAAAGGGCATTTGGTCGGTTCCTATCGATAAATATTAGTCATCCTGCGCTCACCCTCGAAACATCAATTCATCTGAAGACTTTCCTAGCAACGCAACTTTTACTTTCGGTATACATGATTGAGTCGACTGAGTAAGGGTCCATTTAGTTAAGTCCTCAAATGTTTATCATAAATTCAGTGTTTCTCACCAGTTAGATATTTCTTAAATTATGTACAGTTGCGGAGTGGGTAATGTATGAAAGAGAAAATCCAAATTTCAAAACTGCCGTAGAATCAAATATTGGCCAGCGAGACGACGGGGTGACGAAGAAGGTTAAGCATATCTCACCACAACCGACTTCGGATAAGGCCAACTTGTATAGTAGGCAGTGCAACAATTTCTCCATAGTAGCTTACTACTAGGCTTCCCAACCTTGAGAAGCAAAACACGGTCGGCCGGAGACGGTGGTTGAATGAAAGCACAAAAGGTGAAAGGTGAAGGTCCGCTACCAATGTACCCGACCTCGGCAACGATGGAAGGCTTGGTTCGTCAGGGCAAGGATCGATCGCTCGACCATGGGGGTATCAGTAATGCCTCTTACCACTAGACCGTGCAGGCCCTGAATGAAAGCATATGAACGAAGAGTGGGCATTTTGCACCTCCCACAGCGGTATTCACAGAATAGGGGTCACGATTGCACGTGTGGTCTCCGACCGAAACTCGGTTGCAAGCACTACATATATGAAGAGCGGTGGGCAGGGATGTCACCTGGTGCGACAGAGCTTGAAATGTTTCGGATCTTAATACATTAGCTCGTATTTGAGATCCTCGGTAATCTTTGACAACACCTCGAATCATCCCTAGCACTGAGTCATAGCTGATAGGTAATTGGTTAACGTTCAACCATTCACCCAAACGTTTCAATGGTCAGTTGTCCTGCAACTCGTCGCTGCGTCTCTAGCGCCATTACGAATGACTAATCACTACGCAATGAATTCATGACGGACTTGTACAGATACCAGAATGATGACCGTTACGCGAGTCCTCATAGCATTACAGAGCTGAGTTTTTCCACAACCGTCCAAGCTTTCTTGAAGCACATGAACGAATGACAATCTACATAAATGTTAGCGGCGAAATAAAAAAGAAAAAATTGCACAACATTCTAAAAACAGTGGATATCAGTTTATTCATTCTCTTTGGGTCAGATAGGTATCACCTCTTCAGCTTCTTCGAGTATCCCGTGCGATTTCTCGTGCATTTCGCGTTTCATTTTTAAAATGCAATAGAATCGACATCTGATCTTAAAACGGTAAGGGTTTTCCAGACCCTGAATTTGCGCCCTGTATTCATATTCCATTCCGACCGTAAAGGCCTGGTAAATGCATATTTATCCCATGCATGTTTTGCGGAGGTCAGTCCTTAGTGTGTTTACCATCACAGTCAAGCCTGCTATCAAATGACCCGACCCTGGAGGAGTGAAAGGATTCGTTACCCGTGCGAGGATTGGTCACTGGAAGTGGTCGCTCTGCACCACGCGCCCTTCGCACAGCTATAATATAGAAATGTTAAATGTATTCTAAGGGACAGGTGATGTGCTTTGAAGCTGTTGTTGAAAGGTACATCTAGCGCGTGCGAAGTCCACCGTGCTACCTGTCCTCAAAGGTAAACCGTTCAATGCGAAGCTTACTCTCCAGCGAAGGTCACACGGTAACCACTATAGTCTTGTCCTTGGGAAAATTTTTCGAATGAACGAATAAACGAATATATTCGATTTCAAAAATTTCGAATGAACGAATGAACGAATAAATTCGATTTCAAAAATTTCGAATGAACGAATGAACGAATAAATTCGATTCTTAAAATTTCGAATGAACGAATGAACGAATAAATTCGATTTCTAAAATTTCGAATGAACGAATGAACGAATAAATTCGATTTTCAAAAATTCCGAATGTTCGAATAACGAATATTCGAATTTTCGAATTTCATTCGAACATTCGTTCGAAATTATTCGATTCGGTCCGAACTATAGTAACCACATCAGCTGGCCTCTGGTGTCAAGAACACCTTAAATTTACCATATGAGCAAAAACATGTTTAATTTGACGATAAATCGCATTGAACGAATAAAAGGGGATGTGACTGACAGCGTTGAGTTGTGCAGTGCTCACAAAAAAAATGATTTTCTCAACTTTTTTCACCTTCATTTCCTCTACTTCCAAATACCTCTGATGACATTTTGGTTAAAAGCACTGCAAAACGATGGGATAATGTCAAACCAATCGCAAACGCTGGGAGATGTCCTGCATCGTGAACCCTCTCCTCTTGTAGAAGATGGGTAACTAACGTGAGCTGTCACAACAGCAGAAACGTGTTTTTTTAGTTTATGGATTCGAACGGAACACGTGCGCATTTTTCTCGTGAACAGCTTCTACGATAGTTACCCCGTCAGAGTAGGGAGAACATGGGTGCGGTGCCTGCCTTCTCGAGGACCAGGTTGTTGAGTTTGACGCTGTTCAGCTTAGATTCTTTCTTTCTTCTTTGATCACCTAGAGGATTATCAGCGCTTGATTATCAATAAATCTTGGCATGATGTTAAGATAGATTAGGCTACGGAGAGCCGGTCCAGTAGGTCACTAGCCTCGAGCTATTTTCAAATTTTCGTAGTCGACGGTAAGGTCGGAACGTAAGACTGTTCGGAATACAAGTCCCACCTAACACCCTCGAAGTGAAGGTAAAGGTAAAGGTGTCGCCGTTGATCAGTCCCCGCGCCGCCAAATTCGTGTTCCATTCAGAACCTTAGATGCATGGTGAGTGCGTACTTCATCTAAACAACTTGGGGCCTGGGGCCAGCTTCTATATCAAGTCAGTGTCCTCACTTTCCCAAACAAGCTGGTACCAATTTACCCGACCTTGGAGGGAAGGGTTGGTCAGCCGAGCGGGATCGATTGTCTAACCGTGCGGGTGTTACTAGAGCCTCTTACAACTGTAGCACGCGCGCCCATATTAGAGTCACTTACTAGACGTGAAGATTCATAACCCCTCGACGTATAGAAAAACAGTGAAAGGGAAAAATAGTGCCAAGGATTGGAAAACCGAGAACTTGTAGTTTTTGAAGCTGGTATCTAAGATTGCTAGAACTCCATTATAGGCCCTACCGCGCTATTCAGATCCTAAAAACGTCGGAAAGGCACTGAAAACCTTGTCCAGATATCCTTTCCTCTTACTGAACTAATTTTCGAAAGAAGCAAGATGTCAGCAACGAAGCCCGCCAAACCTTAACAACGAAATCATTCTGTAGATTAGTCTACAGGGGACCCTTAAACTCACAATCAGATGGGTGGGTCAGCTCATATACACGTATATTTTATCGACAATGAGCTATTGTGGGACGATGTAAACCAGACCAGACAAAGCAAAGTTAAGCACAGTTGAGCATACAACACCTACCAATCGATTGAACAATCGTGTCCTGCTTCATTTTTGACAGAAAAAGACTTTGGAAAAACGCATTACTCACACTGGCAAGATAGGAGGATGGGGTAAGAACTGAATTATATACTCACAACAAAAAAGAGTTCTGTCGAGAATCAAAAGGCCCTTTCTGTGCGGGATTTATCGAGTAGCCGCGAATCATATGACAGCAAGCTCAAACCACAATTACATCGTCGAAGAAAAACTGACGATGAAATAATAGTTGAAAATGTTACCGCCCACATTTGTGCAGAATGTCCTCAAAACATACTTACTGCTCCAATCAGCATGAAACAATTACTCGGGTCCCCTAAACACTTTAGGGAAATAAAAAATACAGTCACCCCTCCATACGCTTACAAATGGAGTAGTATCCATTTCGTGCATGGTCACCTGTTTGAGCTGCTCGATTTTTCAATCGCCGCTTACCCGCTGACCGACGTCCTTGTTCCGCAATTGCGGTCCAAGTCACCAAACGATCCGAACACGCTGCAAGCTACCCACGGTACCATTAATATTCGCTCCTCTGGCGCCGTCTGCTTATCTCTCCCGAGCGGGTGGGCCCGCGAGTGGGCGGGGCTCGGAAGAGAGGAGCATACAGCCTCTGGTATTTCAAATACAGACCTCTCCTAGCGAATTATGACATCAGTGAACACCAGGGGCCGTATACTCGTCTCTCCCGAGCGGCTCGGGAGTGGGCGGTGCTCGGGAGGAACGGGCGAATAAGAGCACCGTGGTACGGACAAAATTCCGCTCTTACTCGGCCGCTCCTCCCGAGCCCCGCCCACTCCCAAGCCGAGGGACGAGCATACGGGCCCAGATGTAGACCTCGAACTAAAATGCTGCAATCGATGTGAATATGGGATCAAGTTCAGCGTTATTCTGATATCTGTCCTACCATCATGTAGCATTAAATGACTCATTCTGTGTTTTAAGGGTTGGGGGCGTGTTGATCTGCAACATTGCGTCGATTCTATGCTAGTTAACATATTATCATTGTCATATCTATATTTGTTTCATTGTGCTGGTGTGTAGAGTTCCCACGTCAAACATACTAAACCTACAGAGTTGATAGTAAATAATGGCTGGCATGACGATGATAACACGTTATATTTGACGTAATGTTGCAGACCAACACACTGCACCCCAATCCACACAGCGTCACTCATTCTTTCAATGCCTGGTAAATAAAGAAAGTAAGCGAACAGGTTCCACCATGAGCAATCCTTATCTTATCTAATCCTCACAACAAATAAATTAAATGGAAATATGTATATTCTGAAGCCGTATTGAACTTGATAGGCACTACTGAGTACGCCCAAGGATTTTCTAGTACTTGGCATTGACGCCGCCAGCTCTAGCAGGTTACTTATCGCTTGAAATCTTCATAAGTACGACAACAAAGGATTTATAGGTTACCGAACGAAAATAACTGGCCTTCCAAGTCTCACAATCAGTTCCCCTAAGAAAAACTGGTCTACGGTGTCCAAAATTGTGATCTGAACGACTGCACTGGACCCGTTACTGTTGGAATTCCACTCACGGAGAGCAAAACTCCCAGTTATGGTGAAGTAATGTATTTTGTAGTTGATCACTGCTAGTTTTGGTTTGAAGACAGAAATTTGTTGCGTGTATGAAATTCAATGGTCAACAAATGAGCAAATTTCCTGATGTGCATGACAGTACTTCTCCAACATCTTCGGGACAATAAATCTATTGAATAGTTAAGAGGAAATCCACGAAGAAACCGAATAGAGATAATCCTCAAAGGGAAGGGTCAAGTTTTGTTGCCGAAGCTCATTTAGAAAGCTGAAGGAAACACTGAAAACAACATAAGAGAGGCCTTCCTTTCATGAATTGGACCGAAGTTGCTAGAATCCATCGTCCCTTTCAAAGAGTAAAGCATACCGGATTAGAGGTTTCTGAGAAGACGTCTTTGTTGTTATATATTACAACAATTTTCCTTATCGCATGAGAGGCAACTTGTGAAATCGATAAAATTGAAGAGAGCAGTCTAAAGCACTGTATAAACAGTTTTAGCTGTTTCGGAATGCAGATTTGTTGAACGAAGCTTGAGGTTTCCAAAGATTATCATTAGACCAACTTTTCGACGATCGCCTTCTCCATACCATAGAAAGTCAGGAATCGTTCAGAATATACCCGCCCAAACACCATTCGGAACGAATTTCTGAATTCTGAAAACCGCATGCGTGCCGAGATTCACTAAAAGTCGAGAATGAGTCACTATACCTTAAATAGCCTATTCGTTTAGTTTGTGCCGACTCTAATAACCACTATACTCAATACTAACATGTTCCAGAACACCATACACAGGCTTCACACAATCTCTAGTCGGCCAAAGAAGGCAACCACTTGACAATTCCTGATTGAAAGATTCTGGATTCAACTAGACAATGAATACTTGACAATGACTATTGAATGCGATTCGCAAATATTCGGAGATTTCCGGAAGATGCGAGAAAAACGCGGAATCGGAACGGGTCGACAAGCAATCGAGGAAACGGCTATGTCGGAGCAACTATTTTCAGAAGCATATTCACCCAGGCGGCGTAAAAAGAACTGAAGGCTCTCACGAAAAATGTTCAAATGTAACAGGACACACTGGGTGAGAAAGTCCTTCAAAAATAATTGTTCGGAGTGGTCAAAAGGTGGATATAGAAAATAGAAACAACAGGAAAAGTTCGCGAGAACAGTGATTCAAGTTGGTTTTTCCGCCTTGAACAACGCTGAACCTCTTTAGCAAACTACAATCATTAGGAAAACTTAAACGGCTTTTGAGAAGTGTCTCTCTGCATGTGCATAATATCGACTTATCGATGTTGTTCTACTAAAGATGTCATTAGAACCCTTAAGGATACTTAAATTGTTTCAAAAATGGGTGTTTTCCAATTATCCACTATCGAACACAAATTAGAGCAGGTTTTTGTGAAGGACAAGGCCTAGGGAATTTTCTCTTCTGCTGTACCTCCACACCTAATCCATCCACTACCTCAAATACTAGGAGCTTTGGCCTCTGATTTCTGATTTCCTAGGGACAAACAGGACCCTCACGGCTCTTACGTTTGTCATTCATATAAACACACTAATATGCCATTCGTATTCCGGCCAGGACCGTCCTGTTTTGAAATAGAAGCACGAAAGAACTTTCCCGAACATTTTATAGTATAGCAGTCATCTAGACTAGTAAACAGAGAGGGTAGGAGACGGAGGGGCGGGAAAGGACCAAAGAGCAGCACTGGAGCCCGGCACAAACCGCTTTAGCTGTATCTTACTAAATTAAAAAAATCGAGCAGTCCAGGTCCATAGGAGGTTTGGTCGAACAGAGTCAACGAAAAAGTGGCAGAAACTCAAAGCAGGTTCCAATGCATCAATGAGCAGAAAAAAAACGAAAAACACGAAATGCACAAAAACTGCAACTGGCAGAACAGCGACGAGCAGACGGACGGATCCGTCTGTCAAGACCGCTTATCGACCGATATCGACTGATCACCAGATGACGTCAGAGACGAAGAACTGTTGGCACGCATCAGCTGAAGGCGTAACTCTTCGCCCGGCCAACGGGACTCCCCCACCGCTCCCGCTAGCTGTCTGCGTCTGTGCGTTAGCCGCGCTGTATCCTCGTTCTAAGCCTCTTTCTGCTCTCCACCACCTGCACTACGTTCTCGTCGCACTCTGACAGTCGGCGTCCCCTCGTAGCGCGCACTCTCTCCGCGTACCCACGAGTAGCGCGCTATTTCGCCGTGTCTGCGACTCCGCCCGTTCCCACGCTGTTTTTCTGTCTCCGCAAAGCGCGTGCTCTCTAGCCGACTGCCTCGCTTCTCTGGTGCTCTCCACATCGACGATCGATATCTCGCCGCCAAGTTCGAAACCGCCGGGTACGGTGTGGAGGTGCGGATCGCCCCTGGGAGGGTATCGAACTCGGATGGTCCATTGGAGCAAACCGGGTGGTCCCTCTCCCTCGGGGAAGCGATCGTTTGTCTATTGATGAACTCACTACTGCACTGTTCCGCTTATTGCACTCCATTGATCGAAGAGATTTTCCTTTTCAATTTGGCTCAAACATCGCACATGAACTCGCGCCTATCCATACAAACGGTAGTCCCGTTGACGCGCTCCATTGCAAACCGCGCACGATTGCCGTATACGCCGCATACGGTGGAGAATCCACATGAGAGGGCCAAGAACAGCCATCAAAGTGCCGAGATGGCCGAGTGGATGTTCGTAGCGAAGACGCTTGTCGAGTATGGGTTGCAGGTTCGAGTCCTTCCTGCTGGGCACTTTCTGTAGTGCTCAGTTTATGCTTAAGCTGTCGCTCTGCTTTCGGTAGTGATCCTTTAGACCCTCCATTTGCAAGGAACTAGTGGTTCACCCACTCCGGAGTACCTTCCTTAGCTTGCGCTTAGGTAGATCACGATTAGGTTTGTACTTAGGCTAAGACTTAATCGAAGGGTGAAGTGGCTTGACTGTTAGATGTCCGGGTCAGGGTGTTCAGCCAGATTTGAGATCTTGACCCCACCGCCCAAATCGTTAATAGGGTCCTCGGCCGAAGTCCAGAAAACGATCATCAGATCCGTATCAGCGTTCCAATTAACCCCCGTAAACGAAATTTCAGCGAAAATTAAATCTTCGACCTAAATCCGAGTCGGAACTTCTAACAAGTGCCGTTTTCTCGAAAAAAAAACTAGCCGGCCACTATTGTCCTCGCAACCCAAGAACTGTGTGAAAGTTCGTCTCCTGCTCTGGATAAGTCGACATTGACGCTGTTTCCGTAAATCCTTGCACACTACTGCGAACGATCGCAGTTATAAACCTGGCTACCTAGCCGCTGATCTCTCGACCACGATCAGGGCGGCGCGCGCGGTTTGCAATGGAGCGCGTCAACGGGACTACCGTTTGTATGGATAGGCGCGAGTCGCACATGAAGGGTTCTTCAGCTGCTGAACACGGAACCCATGTCTTTTGCAGGAACTAGCAGGGTGATCTCGATGGGATCACTGATTTGGTTGAAACTCCGTCCAGGCTGGTTATTTTGTATGCTGATCACGATTCTGACGTGTTTTTCGATTTTCGGGCAATCCGTGCGGTTAAAAGGAGTGGTCGGGCCAAAACCATCGATTTTGCGGAAACTTCGATTAGTGAGGTTATTGGCTATGTTGATGACGAATATGATGTTCTTTCTCAGATTTTGATTGGTCTCGGCAGATTCAGGAAGGTAGTCCTTAGCGCTTCTACCCTCGCAAGATCGTGGTCTGCATGCAAAGTAGCCTCGCACGGAGTTTATTCTGAATCTGAAATTTTGTCCTGGTCGTGGGTGCTATATGCGATTCTGGCCGAAACTCGGAAAACAGGCATCGAAATTGTGAACATCTCCTCAAATAACCTCACTTGAAGTTCGGGAAAGCTTGGTTAAGAAAATTTTGTATGACCACCGGACGGCAATGAATGGAATGATGTCGAACTCCTCCTCATTTAGCGGTGGAACAAACCCTATGAAGACGACAAACGGGTCGAAATGTCAAACCGCCCAAAAAGTTTCCACCTAACAACATCAAAAGACAAGAAATCTGCAGGAAATTCAGCAGATTGTCGTTTTTACCATGATGATTATTGGTTGTCATGCAGTTTCGAGAGGCCTTGATTTCAGCGAAATTTTGTAACTTCTCGCCCTCTTCAATTTTTTTATCTTATTATTTATAAAAAATAAAAAAAATATAAAAAATAATTAAGTAAATAATAGAAAATAAATAACTATCCATAAACTATCCATGCGACCAACCAGAACTGATTGAATGAGACTAATAGCAGCAAGAACTCCAGATAGTTAGCAGAACGTAGAAAAGTTGAGGTATTTGAGACCCCAGGTAAAAGTTCCGGCTTTAGAGATCGATCTTGGTAGAATGTTATCTTTCGCTGAAACTTCGCCTGTTGTGCTTGATTGTGTTGTTAATCACAAATCTGATATCTGTTCTATCTGTGCTGACCAGATCTGGATCACCGATTTCGCTGAAACCTTGTCAAGGAGTGTTACTTAGGTTGTTGATCACGAACCCATCATCCGTTCTTCTAATTTCTGACGCTCACCGTTCTGATTCGATCAGTTTTGTTAAGGATTCGTGTCCATAAGCGAAGTTTTTGTGAAAAATTCTTTGACCGATGTCGCCTTCGTGGAATCGGATGACGTGGGCTGTGCTTCTTATCAAGTGATTGCTGCCTGGCAGGGAATTCAGCCGCATTCAGATGGTTGTGGTCAGACCCAATCAAACCAACCTTATCGAAAACATAGTATGTCATAGCGGTATGGTCGTCGGGAACTATAGTTAGTCCTGAAGTAGGCTAAGCGGTGAGATCATCCATTTTTCCATTTTTTAGAATTCGAAGTCAAAATTGCTTGTGAGTCAGATCGACGAAATTGCAAAACGTACACACAAGAGGTTGTCGTTTCTGCAATCTCAGCGCCCTGGTTACTGAGATATGTGGAGGAACTGTAAGTCCAGATTGCCTATTTTGCCAAAAATCAGTTCCCAAGGAGGGACAAATTAATTGTACAGCCATAAAGAAAAGGCGCTACTTTCCAATCCCCTCTGAGCATACAAGAGGAGAAAGTGGTAAGTTGAAATACCGCAAATCTGATTGTGAAGAGTATCAATTAGGAATTAAAGAGAAAAAGCGGTAGACCTAGAGCCCTCCCAATATTCACCGGTATTCGCTTACCATTCTGACGAGCAAGCAAAGCATAGCTGATTAATTTCTGCAAGTGTTAGTCTGAGTGTACAAATAACCCTTGGAACATTTACGAAAGTGATAAGTGGACCTTCTTGAACTCCAAAGGGAAGTCGAGCTGCAGCGATTGAACCTATACGCTGGTCAAGTCGTTAACACGTTGACGACAGTGTGGCGCAATGCTGCGCCACGCTTAAGCGGCCGCGTGGGACTATGTAGCGCAATGCTGCGCCACAGTCTTGTATCGTATTTTTCTTGATGCATTTCAGAATTTCGAAGGATGTTTTTGTGCCACTTTTTAGTAGACCTTTGCACGTTGTTTTAGGAAGCGAGGTTTACGAAAATGATTCTTAGCTTCTGATTTACTGGAATTTTTGATCGTGCATTAGTTTTTTTTTACAAGTAAAAACAAATAATGGTTATTGCAAGAAACAAATAAATGCAAAGAAATACTGGCTGCCTAAACAAACACATAAATACAAACAAACATTGATTATTAGAATAAACAAATAATGAACAATAAACAAATAACAATTTTCTATTAACCTGGATAGGGAAAAAGAACATTCTAAAAGCTTCCAGCTGTTATTTTTCTATTTTCATTGCAAACAAAAGGAATAGTCAAAATCCCCGATAATACAGAACTGTATATGTAGTCTTCGAGATTTACTGTTCCCTTCCATTTTGAAAAAAATTCGCCGTATGCCGGCATCATGCCACAGCCTCGGCGCGCTAGAAAAATCGGTTGGTCCCACGCGCCAGACACGCGAAAAAGGCGCTGTGGTCAACGTGTTAAGCAAGTGTTCATTCGCGAAAATAGAAAACTTTGACGTCTAGAAGAATTTCGGGGACCCTCTAAAATCCTTTATGAAGGAGGTATTTCTGTATCGCCCAAGCATTCTTACCTTGGCGATTTTGTGACCGCTGCAACAGACAGGTAAAAACTTTCCGTGGTTTGATTACATAACTTTGGGGGTCTGACGAAGGCGGATTTGCCGAAACTTGTATCAACCTTGGTTACTCGGCTTCAGGCTACAGTATGCTATTGAAAACACTCCTTTTAACATTTTTCCATGTTTAAACACTTTTAATCCGGCGATTAAATTGAGATGACTTATGACGCTGGTAAGCTTTTTGTCTGGTGAAATTAGCCAATAAGTATCCCACTATCCTGGATCTTTGAGCATTTCAGCACATTAAACAACATCTCGATGAATATTAATGGTCTTGTCACATTGCTCAACTAGGCAGCGTTCAAAGCAGAGTCACAAGATCCACGATGGTTCAGGGTCAACAACTGACGGTGACTATTCAAACCAAAAATTCATGCTCTTATGCAGAATAACGCGCTCACTTGACGTCGATGCCAGGGCCTAAATTCATGACGGGTATCGGCACAGCATACCCGAGAATAAACCCCGCTCGAGTGATTATTCGCATTCATGAACGCGCCGCGGTGTGGAATAGACCCGCGATATCCCCCAAATAAACTCCGCGGCGTGTTCATGAATGCGAATAATTGCGCCGACCGGGGTTTATTCTCGGGTATACTGTGCCGATACCCGTCATGAATTTAGGTACAGGAGTGTTTTCTGGCGCTTTCGAACTCCGGAATGGAGTTTTATTACCTCAGGACATCTCCGAGCGAATGCTCCAAACGTCACCACAAGTGCAGCTGCCTAATTATTGTGTATGCACAAACAATTGTTTAGTGATACAGTTCGAGCTAGAGTGGCAAGAAGCGCTACTGACACCCGCACGGCAGAGCGATCGATCACTACCGAACAGAAAATTGGTAGAGCTAACCGTACTTAAAGCGTTTGTCCAGCTCTAGGTACGGTTAGCTCTACCAATTTTCTGACACTATGCCGTCCTATCACATGATTGCGCTGGATGAGTTACCCTCTTTTTTCAGATTAACACATACGTCACATCCAGTCAGCGTTGTTTCGGACATCCTCCTGATTCCTTCGGCCTTCCTCCTCCTACCTGCCACGCCAATCGTTATATGGTCTAGCCACTTCCATTTCCGTGACGATAGGGTGGCGCTCGACTTCTTTGGTCTTTGGCAGACCAGCAGTGAGCTTCAAATGGAGGCACAGGTCTTATAATTGCACGATCTAGATCTTCGATTCCACTCCCTCCGGCACGTCCCGGCAACAAAGTACATTTGTTACCAGTTCAGTTGCCGTAGTGAACGTGGACCGAGTGCGGTAAACCGAGGGCCTTGAGCCACTAAATGTGTCCGTTCTCTTTTGGAGCGCTTAGTTTGGACTCTGCTGATCAACAAAATTTCCTCCTTTCCCTACCACAGGAAATCGCAGTGAAAATTCACCGCCAACTCCACCAAAACCCAGCGGTTTACAGCGGCTGTTTGGTCTCAAGAACCCAGGTTTACACGTTCCCGTTCATTTATTATCTTGCTGCTAGTGGCGAAGCTGATACTCATCAAGAAGGCCGCGAATGCAGGACTGATTGCCTTGCACAGGGTTGCAAAAAAAAGAAAAAAACCTGAAAAAACCCTGAAAAAGAAAATACAGTGATCCCAATATGGCCTCGAACTATGTGCTATCGAACCACTAAAAAAAGAAGGAAATCGGCGAACATTATAGCATCTCCTGTCAACGCATTTTCTTCTAAAGCTGCAAATATTTTATAGCCAAGTGACACTCGAATTTCCCTTTGACGAGTTTATCAGACATTGATTCAATAAAAAACTATGAAGAGTCAAATTTCATCTATGCTAAATACTCTGAACTATGCAGCAGCTCAGAAAAATTGCATTGTGCTGCTGCAAAATCGAATTCCAAGCTCAGTGATGATGATGAACATAGTCTGGATCGTACGACAAAGAGTGGGGGTCCAGCGATGTGTCTAGCGAGCCCAAATCATCATAGAACGCTTCCTTGTAATAATAGTCGAACCTGAAATTATTCGTAGAATCTTGGAAGATTTTTAGGGGAACACCTTGACAGCGAATTTCGATGACATCCGAAAAATGCACAAACAAAACCTTCCGCGAATGAAGGGAAATGATAGCTGCTTCAGCATCCAAACCTTCATCGCTTCCATGTGAACATGCCAGGCTAACATTCTTCAGTATTTATTGAACCAGAATACAACACTCACCATGGCTCTGGCAGGTAATGGTCACTTCGCCAACTGAGCATTCCCGCTTTGTGGTCTCCATTCTTCTCGATGTAGCCATAGCCGTGAGGGGACTTTAGAACCTTGAAGATGGAAATGTAAAGTAAGCTGACCACTCGTTCGAAGTGTTGATTATCAAAAGATTCCATGACGCGACACTCACTTCTAGGTGAAGAACAACTAGTTAACATAATCTACTCAAATTAACGTGCACTAAACAGAGTTCTGTCTGCTCGGAATAAAAGGTTCACAGCGTTTACGGCGTCATTTCGACAAACCTTAGCGAGAAGTTTATATTTAAATGTCGCACCTCATTACGCATAACTTGCAAGAAATGACCGGCGTCACGAGGATTGACGTAAAGCTCTCCGACTTCGTGGGTTGGCATGGCGCCGAATGCATAGAGTCTGGCATCCAACTTCTGGGTCACACTAAAACGAGAGGAGTGGAAAGATTACAGGATCAAACCTGCAATCAGTACGCTTCATGACGTCTCGGTCATCTGAACCGACACTTTCAAAAGACCAAGATGTTAGGAAGGGTCCTTGCTGCAGGTTTTCCACAGCATGCCCGCATTTAGCACTTTGCAACATTTGTTGACAATACAGCATGTGAGCTAGCATAGGAATTGACGATCTCATTCTCACAACGAAAATTACCAAAAGAGCTTTGCTGAAACCAACTCGAACACTCGAGAACCTACAAGATTCACCTTTGGGAAGTGCCAAACTTCCAATAAATCGCTGAGAAATTTTTCGAGCGAACGAAAATTGATGCTATGAAGCGCAGTAGCAGGAGCTTGTGAAATTAGGAAACCCAATATTCACAGAAATCTGGGATAACGGGGAAACCAAAAAGAATCCTTCGTGAGCACTGCAAAAAGATATTTCCCACGAGTTTCAACAGCAAATTAACTACAAACAATGAACAATTCCAACACAATCAGCAATTACTTGTCGATTTTTACAAAACTGTATGTCGTATGCAGAATAATACTCAATCAGAGCTGAACTCTGTGATAGTGGAAGTATAGACAAAATAAAACTATGTCTCTGAAGATTCCTTTTGGAGACCTGTTTTCCCCACACCGGTTGCTGTCAACTAATTAGAAGTTTCTCGAATTGTATTGAATTTAATGTTCTGAAAGATGACACGATTGAACCAAATAATTTCTAGGCAGCGGTACTGAAAAGTTTCATTTTGCATTTGATATTATTTTTATGTTGGACTGTTCTCCCTTTACAGCTTTATAATAAATTGAGTACCGTATGAAGATGGAGAGCAAAAAATTATCCACAACATTTGTACAAAGATATGCTACACAAATTACGAGCATAGTCATTTAATTCCAAAAAAGAAACACAAACTCACTGCTGTCGCCATCCTGCCCAGCCAACTTCGTCCAACACAGTGTTCCATTCCTCCATAACGTCTCCGGAATGCCATTCGAAGAAGTCAAGGTCAAGTCGTTCGATATCTTCGACAACCGTGTCTGCATCTCCTGGTCGAGTCCAATCGTAAGCCAAAATCTTCGAATGTCTCCTGGGAATATTTAAACAATGGTTTCGGATGTTCGCATATGATAGGGAGAAATTAAATATCAATGCAACATGTTGTTATCAAGGCCACATAATTCGTAAGTATAAACTTACTTGTACTCCTTTAGGGAGTCCTTATAGGATTCTTCAATAGCCTTCAGGTAAGGTTCGTCTACAACGGCGATTTCGTTTGTCTAGATGGTAGAAAGATGAGGCGTATGAAATGAAAAGCGGTGGCAAAAGTTCAATAATACCACTCACATTTCCTCGTGTTTTGATGTTTTCTAAGCATTTGTGGACCGGTGTATCAAGGTACACAACGAGGTGAGGCCAGAAGTGCAACTGTTTCACCGCAGCTTTCCGTACATAGTAATAGTACTTGAAGTCTGAAAAATCAATAAAACTGAAAAATCCCTGATATACTTGGAAAACAACCTTTTTACGAATTAGACCGGAGAATTCCTCAAAAAACCAAGGCTTTAGGCGAGAGAGCAATGAAAATGGTCGAAAAAAAAACCGGAGATTTTAGAGGAAGCGCAGAAGAAAACATATGAAGTTTTTTCTACAAAACATGGAGTAGAAGCAAAAAATCCACTCTTATCAGCAATAGGCTATAAAATACAGAAACTCAAAATGGCAATTATTCGCTACTGCTAACCTATTACCCTGAATAATTCCACCTGAAGTCACAAAACGTAACATTTGAAGATGAAATTTTGACACTAGTGTTTTCATGAAATGTAAGAAACAAAAAGTAACTAACACTCATGTCCGATGTAGTTCTTGGTGCGCATAGCATTCACAAATACGAAGTCTGAGTATGGAGTTCGTTCCAACACAACACCCTGACCTGAAAATCACGTTTCAAAAGAAGGAAAATTAGTGATCGAGAATTCGGCATGGTATTCTTCCCAACTCACAGAAAACAAAATACACAGCCGATTTACCAGAAAGGGATTTCTTTCAATCGAATGTGTTTGCAAAAAATCCAATACCACTTGTAGGATGTTATATAGGGGTAGCTCAAGAAATGCAGCTAATACAGAACTTGAAATTGTCGCAAACAAAAGGGTGGTCTCGAATTAAAAAACACACAAAAACGTCCACGATTAGCAAGTGATTTGACTTACCAATACGAAGATGTAACTACAGAAAGAAAATTATGAAGAACCTGTATTGAGGATATGAGCCACCGCATTCAAATATTGGTCGAAACGGCTCTCGAAAATACGCTGCTGCATCTTTGCGGTGTTGTCGCTAATGGGATTTTTATAGAACATATTGATGTCGGGGATCCGGAAGCTCTCGGGGAACTAAAATTTGACAACATCAACGAATGCAGATAGTAACGTAAAAAAAAGGTTCGCACCAGGTGATAGAACGTCCTCAAGTCGTTTCCGTATCGATCAATGAGAATATCCTCCATTTTGAACTCCGGCATATAATAGAATCCGAGCTGATCAGCGAGCTCAGCCGATAATTTACTCTGAAAAATTTCAAACTAAATTCCTAAACAAACTGGAGAAGAGTTGGATCCTCCGACTTGTTGCAATAGACAATTTCTTTTCTTTTCTCCTATTTCTCACTCGAGTATACGGACCTTACCGCGGGCCAAGTACGAAAAGTGAAACTACAGTAAAATATCCGTTGAAAAATACATACATCAACCAGAAAAGATGCACAAGGAGCTCACACAAAAGCTAATCGTGAGATGTTTGAATTCGAAAATATTTCGACCACTATCACACTGTTCCTCGCCATAGGTTTACCAACAATAATCATAAGAAGCAAAGGTACGCCATTTCACTCTATTGCAATGTCAAAGAGGATGCATCATTCATTTGACTATTTCATAATCATGTTGGAATCCTTAATTATTGCTCACAAAAGTAAATGCCAATACTCAACCCTGATCTTAGCCGAAAAGCAGAGCAAAGCTAATGGCATTATATTTCGGTATATTCTTCTAGATTCTCATATTTGACCATACTTGATCAAATTCCTAAACAGGATCTACTTTCACATTTTCCAGCCCAAGTTGAACTAGTTTGTGACATAACTTCCCCTTTCGTTATATGTGAACGAAATCTGATTTCGCCGTCTGAAAATATGGACCGTGCACACCTTCATGCATGTCAAAATAAGAAAAAACAAGAAACGCACTTTTCCTGAGCCGATGTTTCCCTCCACGACAATCAGCTTCGAGTTTTGGTGAAAGCGTGCTTTAGTTCGATCCTTAAGCATGTCGACATAGTGAAAACCTTTCTCCTTGTACGGCCATGGGTCCGGGTAATCCTCCGGAAGTCTGAAAAACACAAAGTATCGAAGGACCTCTCAAGCTATAGTTTCTAGAATGGTTAAAAGGACAGTGAGAGCTGTTATCTCTGCAGTAGTCAAAACATACCTCAACACGCTCTTGTGCACTACTGTTCTGCACTGCGGCATCATGGACGTGCTACCTGCTGCCAATAATCGACAGGCAGTCTTCCCCAGTTTTGCCACCGACGACGCCATGGTCGTCCTTAACGAATAATATCAGTTATTATTGTAATATGCTTTTGGAATAGTCATTATCACTTAATTATGTGTCACTCTGGAACCACGTTCCTTTCAAGTTAGCCAGCAGGACAGCGGCTACGATCTTTTATTTAACTTCAAATATCATAGAAGCCGAATGCTGAGCGTCCTGCGTCCTGTGAACTGCCAGCACCCTTTATCCCTCACCGTTGTATGAAAACTACATGCACAAATTGTCAACTAGATTAACAGCCAATGAGAATTTTTAACCAAAACCTTATAAATTCAATTGAGCTCAGCACGTGATCAACAATTTAGCTACGCCGGTAGAGAACACAACAGATGGTATCGATTAAGAACGGTACGACAATTCGTCTATAGATAGTAACAGTCGATATTAAAGCCACAGGATAACGGAGGATTCAAGGAGCTATTCTCCCCTACACGTCGCAGGTTACAAGCGAAATTTATCGACAAAAAAAAAACGCGATTGGGACCTGGTGCTCCTACCTGAGCCTGTTTACGAAGCCGGGAAAACGGAAGTTTCCTGGCCCTATCCGTCGATATCGCGTTGGAGTAACCTATCATCCCCCATGTCAGTATTTTCCAAGCCCCCCCCCCCCCCCGAAATACGCCCTCAAACTCAACGCCCCTCAGCTTTCTTTCAATGCTACGAAACCTATTTGCTTCAATGGAACAAATGTCGAGGAAAGTAGAACACGATGCGTTGGTGAAAAATTACGTGAAATCGGTAACGGATTAGGGTACACCACTAGAAGATTTACCAGCAGAAACATTTCACACCAATGCTGAGCTACACTGCCTGACCTTTCGGTGAACGACTACAATGCATTGCAGATTATTAAAAAAAACAAGGTGTGGTATACCATGCCCACAAAGTGAGACACACACACACACTTCGTTGAAGAGGTAATTCAAGTTCATTAACACTTCGTACGCCTGGGACATATAACATCTATGAACCTAGGCATCTAATCGAGCCTCGCACATAATTAAGGTTCGAAAGACACCTGGGGCCGTGCTCGTGTCTTCCGAGCTGAGGAGATCTTTCCCCACCGGTATGCTGAGAGGCGCCAAGTTGAGGTGATCCCTCAGCTCGAGAAACCTGAGCGCACAGCCCCTCATATCAAACGGAACATTGCAAGATGGCACACCCACAATGACCGAACCTCTCATTTCTTTTCTGCTGATGCCCGAACATGCATGAAATCTCCTCACGTAAAATTCGAGATAAGGGTGAGGAGTCAAGACCTCAGTGTCCCTCTGCCATTTCTCATAACCACGAAAAACTTTATCTCAACCAAACACGTCTTCTGAAAACAAATCAAATCAATCCATCTCATATTCCAACTCCAACTACAATCGTTAGCACTGACAATGTGGCCATTCACGTCACGATGTATCGTTCGAAATATCGTGAGTGTAAGAACATCAACTACAAGAAAGGGTTTGTGATATCGGGGTAGCATTGCCATGGATTTCTAACAAAACACTAACGCAAACGAGAGTGCAACAGAACAGTATTTACGGAAAAACTTGTGCGGCAACCGTTGTTGTATGAGATGCGGGATAGAGTATTTATTCGGCCGCGATTTTGGAACACCCGAAAGCGAATATACGCCACAACCCATGTTTGATCTCATCATCTCCTGTCGCGTCCGCCGTAAGATGGAGGAGGACCACGGAAGCCGCCACTTCTACGATCATCTCGACCATAGCCGTTATCCCTGAAAGTTTTTCATATGGATTCTTGTAACAGAATAAATACAAGGTATACAAAATTACCTTCTATTGTCACGGAAAGAACGGTCTCGGTCATAACCGCGATCGTTTCCACGAGGGCGATCACCTCGATCGCCACCGCGGTCACGGGAGCGACTGCGATGTCTAGAGGAGCCATTTCTGTCATGATGATAGCTGTCCCTCCCTGCAGAACGAGGTGAATCGCCCCTGTCACGGTCACGATCACGACTACCTTCCAACGGAGGAAGACCAGCAGCTTCACGTTCCTCCATGGCTGCCCGCGACTCACGCGCCCTTCGAGTGTCTCCTTTCCCGCCACCTGAATGATGGAAATGAACAATTAGGTAGCTGATGCATTCAACTCGCAATGAACAACGTAATTAATCCGTATAACATAATATTACCTATTTCGTATCGCTATCGATTACCTATTATTCAGTATATTTCCTTCATTTCAATGTTACGTTCGAAGAAAAAAATGCAAAGGAGACTTCTTCCTAAGTTCTGGGGAAGTTCCGACGGACAGCTGTATGATTCACATTCTCAAAATTACATCGAGACCAATGTTTTAATGGATAACTACTCTCTCACCTCGCAGAAACAATTCCTCATCATCAACACGCTGCTCTTCCAATCAAAACTAGACCTTACCAAAATTCAAACCGAACAGAAGGTCTTTGAAGTCCGGTCCCGCCATTCATTAGTCTCCCTAACCAAAAATAGGGGAAAACCGTTGCGGGCGTGGCTAGGAGATCTCGCAGCTCCGCCAGGAAAGGAAGAGGCGAGCCTACGTCCCCAGCAGGCAATACTCATTGGTGAGAGAAAAATGATTCACTGGAACTGTGGAATGCGCGCAAACAAAACATGAGTCTCAGGCCTGTGGTATACTGCGGCAACGGGACCGTCGCAGCGGAGCTAAAAATGCATGGCTCTTCTCTATACAGCACTGCAGCTGTGTTTTTTGTGTGCTGCTGTATGCAGGGACTCGGAGCAGTGCTGCCTGACCATCGCAGCTGGCGCCGGCTGCTCGCAGCGAGCTGCGACTCCTGCCACAGTACTGTTCTGAGAGCAACATCACCATCCTTTTTGATCTTGCCGTACACTATCCGAGTCCCCACACACAGCAGCACACAAAAACTGAGCTGCAGTGCTGTAAAGGACAGCCATGCATTTTTAGCTCCGCTGCGACACGGGCCCTTGCCGAAGTATACCCTAAGGTCCCATAGATAAGCCCGCCTTGCGCGAACGGTAGCGCGTCGTATCGATCGGTCGCCTTCCGTAGTAGAGCGCCACACATTAACTTTTTTTTGCTTTTCATCAGAATTCGCCCAATTTCGCGGCGTTCTTGGAGGTGCTGATTACGAATCCAATAATCTTTTTTGGTACTTCGCTAGGATTGTACGTTAGGATTATTTTGGGATTTGTCTTTGAGGCTTAATACCACCCTGGGAAGTCAACATAGGATCTCTAAATTTGCCTCAACTCAGGGGAATTTTCGGGGACGTTTGTCACGAATATGATGTTCATTTTTTTTCGTGTTCATTATGTTCATTTCGCGTTTTCCGCTCAGGTGAGGCTTCGGGAGATCCGCGGATGGTGGCAAATGCCTCGCTTGAGCGAAATTCGCAAAGCGGTCACCAAAATCGTGACCTATTCTGATGAATTGTTTTTGATGGGATTTTGTCAATGTCAATCAATGTGC
Organism: Nippostrongylus brasiliensis; assembly: GCA_030553155.1. Taxonomy (NCBI): domain Eukaryota; kingdom Metazoa; phylum Nematoda; class Chromadorea; order Rhabditida; family Heligmosomidae; genus Nippostrongylus; species Nippostrongylus brasiliensis. The sequence continues at coordinate 24,088,736 of CP130734.1, forward strand.
TGTTCGATTCTGTTCGATTGTTCGCATTTCAATCGAGCTAGGAGTGAACTGTTTTATGAATTCGATGCTTATAGACAATCTGCTAATAGGTCGCAACCTTTTAGTGTTTGTTTTTAAACCGTTTGATTGTTATTTTGAATAAATAAGTAAAAATAAAAACTCATTGTACATCGAGCGGGTGCAGCAATCACTCGCAGCGCGCCGCCGCAGCGACGCGCGCGCGAGCGGGCTTATCTATGAGACTTTAGGGTACCATAGGCCTTACTATTCCAGAGGTACTGGCGTCTACAGTCCAGTTATTACTTTCTGGATTATGTAATTGGAACCCAAATCGAAGCAAAACTTGCCAAGTCTTCTCGGCAACCAGGATTTTTGCGTGCGTCCTCTCTCGTAATCCACAATGAGTCGGCGACCATCTACTTTCGTTCCATCGGCTCTTTTATATGCATCTAAATGTTCATTGCGTTGCAAAAGTCGCTGTTAAAGCCGGTATTACCTGGATAGGAGGTGGAGTGCCCGCGGGGATGAAGCCTACGTACGTGTCAGAAGCCGATACGGTTAGAAAAGAACTTACGCAGCAAACTTACGATCCAACTAAACTTACATTGCGCGAACAGTATGAAATGCCATCGAGGTACGGCACAGCGAGATAAAACTTACCCGTGTGCTTACCCGAATGTGACAAAAATGCGAAAAGTTACCTAGATCAAAAAACTCACGACATCACGAAATGTCGTGAACCCATCTTCTCTTACTACATTCCAAAAAACTATACAACGAATCGAAAGGTTTACCACGCATCCTCTAGATCGCCCGGTGTTCAATGACGAAGTTCAAATGAAACTGCGCCTGCTACCTTGCCAATAGTTGCTTATTTATTGTTAAGAGATTGCAGGAAAAGCAGTACAGTGCACAATTTCCGACAACGTCGCGCAGAAAATGCATTATAATGAGAGTTCGCGCCACTGCATATTAAAAGGTCCTAGATATCATTTGCTGACGTCACGTTCAAATGAACTTCGTCTCAAACAAACCTATTCATGCAACCAGTAACCAGCGCAAAAGCGGAATATGAACATCATGGCGAAGTGCTGTAAGAAAACAGCAATTATTTGCGGAATGAGAATATGATAACAATGACAATGTCCTATACTAAAAACTACTCGCAATACTTCCCATGAATCCTACCCTAGTTCTAATGTTTCTCTGAACCGCGCATTCTTTATAGGTCAGCACAAAATGACATGGTAGAAGAAAATGCCGGCACGAGAAATGTGTCAATGGAAGCAAACGTACTGGACATCTCCGATTTGTCGCTGTATTCGATAAAAGCGTAGCCTCGAGGTTTGCCATTCAAATCGTGAACCATCGCCAACTAAAAAATTCACCTGCACACTGAAGTTCTGAGCTAAATAAACAAATCTACTCACTCGTTTTATTTTTCCATATGTCTCGAATTCTCGCTTCAGCTTGTTCTCCGACGTTTCGTAATTCTAAATAAGAGTAAACCTGACTAGATGAATATTTTGACATAAAACATGAACGAAAAAACTTACAATTCTAGCCACGAAGAGTGTTTTATACGGATCTTCCGTAGCATTAGGATTTTCGGCAGGGTTCCATTGAGCAATTCCTTGCTCCACCTAAACAAAGGTAAATAGTTGGATGTGAAACTATGCTCAATGGCTTCAGTACCTTATATGCAAGTAGTTCCTCTTTCTCACGTCTGCGCCGTTCCTTCTTCTCGCTCTTTGTTTCGATTATGGGCTTTGGAGGAGTATCTTTGGGATCCTAAAATGATGTCACTGGTATTGAAAAAAACATGTAAATTTTATAAAAAAGTAATTTTATTTCATTTAAAAAATAGTATGATTTCCCAAGTTCTCCTTTCTTAAAACCTCGGCATGATCTTGAACTTCTTGAGTGCTGCTGTGCCGAACGACAACCTCTGAAGACGATGAAAGGGTCGAAACATCCGTCCAAAATAAAGTTTCATCCACCTTACTAACCTCGTTCGGCATAGCAGCATCGTAATTTGTTTTTCATATTCCTTGCAAATGCGAGTCGTTATTTATTCAACGACATTGGTCTCAAAGATTTTTCTTGCCTGTTTAGTTTCTACCGTGTACTGAGCGACGAATGAGCACTCAAACTGAATACACGAGATGTTTCAAAAATTAAACTCCAGAGAGATAAATTCTCGAAATCACTCGTCCTGCCCAAGCGTGATTATACAAAAGCCACGTAATTCGAAGGAATTCTACGAGCAACAGGGCCAATGGTGAGATATCACCATTGGCCCTGTTGCCTACCGCCTACCGCCCGCTCGTGAGAGACGAGCATACGGTCCCTGATATTACTCTGAGCGCTAACAGCCAACCTGACGTTGCTACTTTTTTTTGTATCCAAAAAATTGCCTTAGGAAAACAATTTCTGTCATGAACCCAAAAATTGAATTTCCACCTAAACATGCAACTTACCTCAAAAAGTCCAACATATTCTGCGACTCCTGTAATTTCAACACATTTTCCCTTTTCCTTCTTCTCGATTAGCAAATCCGTTGGAGGTGGAAGGAAAGGTATAGGTGGTCTCGCTTCGAACAACGCCAATAAATTTGGCGGTAAACACGCCGTCATTTCTGCAAAACAGCATTTTCCAAGATCAAGGCATAAAAGAATATCACACACAAAACACGCAAGAGATACGCAAGCAATAGTGAGCAGAGGTGCCTACCGAAAAATAGCTGCCGAAAGGATATCTACTCGATATCCGGAAAGCGGTTGGTCGATCATATCACAGAAGCGATAATGAGAATCAGTCGTTCATGAAGTCCGTGAAACGACGAATGAACGAAACCAGCTCGATGATCGCAAGCGATTCATTCAACACGACATCATCAGGACCGTCCCCTTTTCTAGGCCCCGTTACAGCACTTACAATTATGATCAAACCCGAACTGCCTGGACATGAAAGCGGCATTCTTCAATGCTAAGTAGCATTCGACTTGTGCCCTATTTGCTCCCACAGCCTAGCTACATTGATTCGCGCAGTAGAACACAAATTCCCGGGACCTTATTTTCCTCCGGAGCCTACTCAATTGTGTGAGTATGCCAATTCGAGAATGCAAACATTAAATCAACGTACACCTTCTGATAAATCTAGTATATTCAGCAACGAGATACATACAACATAAAAAGCCAGTATTATTCAATGCAGATTTTGTGCAATGGTACATTTCTAATTACAGTGCTTCAAAGTTCACTGAAGAGGTTTTCTTCATTTTCTTCCCCTCACACAGCAGTTCGGAAAAACTTCATCCTCTGCTGACTGCCCCAAAACACGGAATACCATTCACAACATCTCGTTGAAACTTATTGTTAGAAATACATGCTCATAGTAGAAATCCACATTTATTTAAATTTTGCGACTTCCAAATAAAACCACTTCTCTGTGCAGCGAGTTGTTTCTGTTTGAACTCTGTTATCTAGTAACAACAGTACTTTATAGTGCTTTGAAGTCCGAAGTACCTTCACTACTTACTTTAGATCTTTAGAGTTTTCAAAATCACTCCCAGGTAAGGAAAACGCTGCGAAAGCCGCTCGAGCGAGCAAATCGATGATCTGTGGGACGATAGGCAATGACAAATCAACGGTTACCTTTCTACAATGAAATGTAGAGGGTTGGATGAGTTAAAATAGATTGATCACCTCATCTAGAAACGGCACGACCGCTCCAGCTAAAAAAATGGCCGAAGCCGACAACATACGAATACAAGTGATATGTCGGTGAGGGGTTCAATTAGAGAAAAATTCTCGAGGACGTGTTCTTCCACTAAAATTTGTTAGGATCGGCAAACTTGAACGGTATTACACATCTGAGAATAGCTTGACCTCTTTCAGGACTTAACAAAGTACAGAAAGTACACTACTTCAACTGGCTGCACCACAAACCCGCACTGAACACGTGCCCAAGGGAAAGCCATCACGTCCGATTTTACGAAGGATCTCGTCTGAAAAAACGTTGAAAGGGTTTATAAAGAAGTAGGTAACAGCTGCTTGGGTTCACTGATAGGAACAGATTTCTAAAAAGCTTGCCCGGAGGGTGCAGGGAGAATGCAGCGGAGCGTCCGAGAAACGGGCCGACCGCGCGCGGCGACGCAGCGCGGCGCGGCCATTGATCCGCCCCGCGTGCGCGTCCTCGCAGCAGTTTGCGCCAGCTCCTCGTCGCTTGACGTCTTTCCATCGATCCAACGTGAGTCCTTTCTACGGTATTCGAACGTTCGGTGTCCTGGTTGAGCGGACTGTCCGCTTCGAAGCGAATGGTCCAGGATCGATCCCTGGCGAAATCTAACGAATGCCTGACCTGTGAATTGGGCCGCTGACCCGGTCTTATTCCCTTGTTGTGCGTATTTCCAACACAACAACAACTGTCAACGCAGTAGGTGACCCGCGGAGACCCGCTTCTAGAAAAATTTCGAAGGAAGCGCATGTCTCCCTGTTTAGTCACTGTATAATAAATGTTCCCCTTCTAATACCATTTGTTCTGGCAAGAGTTGCGACCGAGCTTACGTCAAAAATTTGATTTTGACGTAATCGTTGGGTCTTCACCCTTACGGTTTTTTTGGGTGCCGACCACGAATATGATGTCGTTTTCCGAATTTCGGCCTAGTACCAGCCGGATCGCAGGGCTACCAGGGTGGTCCACCTAATGGTAAGATCTCCGATTTGGTTGAAACTTCGCTTAGGGTGGTTATTTTGCATGCTGAGTACGGTTGTGATATTTGTCTTTCAAATTTCGGCCGAAAACCGTCCACATGGTTAGATTGGTTGCTTGGGTAAAAATCGCCGAATTGAATATGTAGCCGCCGATTTGATAATTTGTGCTGCTGATCACGAATCTGTTGTCAGTTCTTTTCGGATTTGGGCCGAAATCCACCCATCTCGTCGACTATGTTGGTCCCAACAAAATTTCATAGTTGGCTCACAATGCATTCGGCTGATCACGAAACTGGTGTTGGTTTTTCGAAGTTCGATTGCTTTTGTCCACTGTACGTAGGTACAGGTAAGCAATGACGACGTGGGGCTGGGTGAGGGCGGCCACGCAGAGGAGTAGGTACCTGAATCTCAAATTAATCGAAATCTGAGCGAAGACTCGTTACCACCTTTCCAAATAATAATTTTAGACGAAGTTGATTTCAACGCGACCACCCAATCTATCAGCATGGTCTGCGGTCGAAAATCGGGAAACGGTTGTCAGATTCGTGATCGGCAATCCGGAAATCCCCTAAGGGTGAAGTTCGGTCCATAATGATGAGAAAAAAATTCTTCGACCACTGGGCTTTTTAAGTTGAATAGAGCTCAGCCGGACAGGTGATTGTGGCCCGATCACCGTTGCTAATCATATCGATTGTTCTCGGTCAAAATTCGGGAAGCGAACATCATATTCGTGTTAAAAATGCAAAGCAACCGCTATAAGAGCTCCCCATTACATTTCGTTGTGTCGAATATCTTATTGATTGATGACGGTTCCCGTCCCATTGTATCGGGTTACGACTACTGCGCGATGAGATGTCGAGTGGCCATTTCGTTATCCTTAGCCGCGGTTTTCGTGAAGCATAAATATAATAGCGCAGTAAAAATTTACCGCCGACTTCCTTGGGGAGTATGAATGTAGTTCTCGTGACTCATGAAAATCACCGAGCCACAGAAGTAAGACGTGTTCTGGATCAGTGCGCTATATGACAAAGAAAAACTGAAAGGAACTAAAGACCGTTGAATGGGCACATTCTGATCTCGCTAAAGGTCAGCGGCCCACTAGGTCTTCGGATTCCCTTTCGGAATATCGAAAATGACGAACTCTTTCACGGTGTGCCTTTAGATGCTTGGGTTCATGTACCTTCGACGGTATGGGTTCTCAGTCCGTGTTCTCTTCTTCTGTGCATATGAACCAGCACTTGATAGAAAATGGTGTCTCTTCTCAAAGCGTCGTTGAAGGTGTTTTTGTAGAGTTGAGACAGCGAGTCACGTGAGCAAAAGCAGCGAGCCTATATGCATTATCACAGAAAAGATCTGGAAGTAAGAGAAGTAAAGGATCTGAGACCATGGACAACGACAAAAATCGGAATTTCTCAATTTTTGAAATAATTTATTTATTTATTCTTATCCAAGGCGTGGGCTTAATCCACACACATTAACAATAACAATACATTTCACAGGATCTATTACAACGAACAAGTAGGTTTTGGGAAAGTGTAAGACACATTTATTCGGATTTGGAAGTGGGTTTGAGTCCCCCAAGGTATCTAGAAATAGAAAAACTGTTTTGAGTCGGTACTCCGCTATCAGGGCCCGCGTGGTACAGTGGTAAGAGGCGCTGCTGACACCCGCATGGTCAAGCGATCGATCCCGGCCCGTGCTAACCAAGCCTTCCATCCCTCCGGGTCGGGTAAATTGGTACCAGACTTGTCTGGGAAGGTAAAGACACTGACCTGGGATAGCGGTTACCCCCCGCAGGTCTTGGTGTAGGCCAAATACGCATTCACCATGATTCTACGACTTGGATGGAACACGAATGCGGCGGCGCGTCCTCAGGGGGCTGATCAACGCCGGCACCTTTACCTTTACTTTTACCTTTATTCCGCTATCAGGTCTGAGCCATTGTCGATTGGATTTCATTGGTGAACACCTGCAAAAGGCGTTCTGTGTCGATAGAAACTCTACCCAAGAGTATTTCAAGCAGCATGAGCAGGTCATCCCTTATCACCCTAACGTTCTTTCTGGAAGATCCTTTTCTGACCTTTTACCTACAGATGGGGTAGTTGCTGCATCGTTGCTAGGCTACGTGATCGATATCGATCGCGAGTCGGATTCAGCATATTATTACTCCTTTTTCAATACGAAGAGATGGGAACCATAGAATTGCATTAATCACCCCTCGGAAAGACTGTGAAAACTCTGAAGCAGAGAATGAATCGGGAGATAGAACGGTAACATCTCTACAAAGACGGTGGTAACCATTTGAGGCGTTAAAACACTTGTTACTTCGAAAAGTGGAAACACATCTAACAGAAAATAAAAGGAAAAGTGAACAAAGCATTAGCCTTCGTTTCATTCTTACCTTTGGAGGAATGCGCTAGGAAACGCTAGGAAAAAAATCACAATCGGAATAAAAACGTAACCGGGCTCTTCTGCTTATGAAAGGTATCGTTGATTTCACTGCAGTATTTCAAGTAAACCGAAGTTCGAAAAAGAGAAAAATACAGTGATCACAAACACCTGTTCAGTGTTTAGAATACTGCAGATATGAACGGAACGTCTGTTCTCTCATTGAACTCATCATCAGAGCGTACCCTTTGAATCGCGGGTAGGAATGGTAGATTCTTTTGGTAGGAGAAGTCTGAGTGCAAAAGTAAACTACGAATTCTGGAGAATTGAACCAAATACCACGGTGGCCACCGCAATGGACCGCGGTAATCATCAAAATTGTTCATGCTATTGCTTAATCCCGTTAGCTGGTGGACTCAGTCACATCCGATTGATCATTCTATTTTTTGGCCGCAAAGCAATTTATTATTCACGGTCTTCAATCAGTATCAACCAAACTATCAATCAATAACATTTATTTCACTTCGAGACCGTCGACAACTTCTTAGTTGACTTGGCCTCCTTCGGCTTATAGCTTCCTATCCCATTATTCTAAAACAAGCCAAAGCGCGGCTTCGCCGATAGGTTAAGATGCAAACGAAAATTGATCGGCGTTGATCAGTTCCATGAGGACGCATTAGTGCACCTATCTCAAAGCCAGAATCACAGAAGTATAATGGATACGTATTTGATCCACAGAATGACTCACACGGAAGCCAGCCATGTACCATGCCAGTGTCTTCACCTCCCAGAGAAGTCTGGTACCAATTTATCCAATCCCGGTTGAAAGGAAGGCTTGGCTAGCCCGGGTGGAAATCGATCGCTCGACCATGCGAGTGTCAGTTGCGTCCCTTACCACAGGTGCACGCGTACTATTAGGAAGATTGTAATCATAAAAAAGGTGCCTTAGTCGAAAAAGGAAAGTCGACTTAACATGGTTATGAGACGTGCAGTCAATCTTGAACGTTCATATGCATAATTAGCATTGATAATTTGCTATTTTAGCTGAGATGCTTGGTGAGGCCGTCGAGCGGCCGATAATCGTTGATGGTGTTTACGACAAGGAAGTGCTCGATATTGATGCTCCGGTTGGTTTTATTGAATTAGATTACTATTGAATCAATCGGTCGGAGTAGGTTTTCGAGTCAGTAGGCCCAGCTCTCTCAAGAGATGTAGCGAGAAATGCTTTAGGATATAATCTGTTTCATGTCGAGAATTGGTATTGCTTTGACATTTACAATATTTCGATTTCAGTGGAGTATGCTTCAAGGTCGAGCAATCTGAATTTCTCAGATATTGCTGTCTTGTGACATTCAGATGCCCTTCCAGTTAACCTTTACAATTAGAGAGAGCGAGGAAGAGAGCGAAATTCCCATATTGTATCACTTTGAAAGACCACTGAGACCTTGCAGCAGCGGCGACGCGGCAGACGAATGTTTGTTGCCTACGGCCATTATTCGCTTCCACCGCTTTGAGCGCGGTGGGACGAGAACTCAAACTCCATGGTGAATGGTCGCAAAATGCTGCGCTCACTAGTTTCCGTTCTCCCAACCGTAATCTCAGCACTGAAAGCGAAAAATGAGCAATTAACGTAGAGATTCGAGCGCCGCGCCGCTGTTGCAACGGAGTCTGAACGGTTTTTGATGTGACGAGTACAGCTGTGGATCGTGGTTGAAATGGAATAACTCTACATTATTCTTATGCCTCCATGTCCGTTGACGTGCTATGATACGTTTCTCATTTATCTGCGGCTGATTTTTCTGAAGTCTTGGGATATATGCAAATCTAGAGGCTCACGTCTCGTGATCTTAATATGATTTCGCCGTTATCATTAAAGGTAAGGTAAAGGAAGAGGTGTCCGCGTTGATCAATCCCCGAAGGACGGGCTGTCGCATTCGGGTTCCGTTCAGAATCGTAGAAGCTTGGTGAATGCGTGTTTAAGCTACACAATGACTTGCGTTGGCCAACCACTATACCAAGTCAGTATTTTTACCTTCCTAGAAAAGTCTGGTACCAATTTACCTGACCCCGTAGGGATGGAAGGCTTGGTCGGCTCGGGCGATGATCGATCGACCGTGTGGGTGTCAGTAGCGTCTCTTACCACTGTACCACGCCCGCCATTGTCGGTGCTTATATTAGGCTGTCGCAAAATTAATTTCGGAAAGTTCAAAGTGAGTTCACAGTGCAATAACTCAGCTAAAACGCAATCTTATGAAAAAAGCTAAAATCTATCAGCATCTACACACCTCTGCCAGCGAAACGGTGATAAATCCAAGCCTTTAGAGAAGAAACTAGGATCACGGGAATTAACGGAAGCAAGAAAGGCATTTTCAACATCCGTCAAATCAGCGAATTTTTTCGGTCGCAAATAAGAATCAAATGCTTGAAAAAACTGATAGTCTGTTGGCGAAAGGTCAGGAGAATAAGTAGGATGAGACAGAACTTCAATGCCTCACTGGGTCAATTTTTATCGGATGATCTTCGCGGTGTGTGCACTTGCGTTGTCCTGCAATAAGATCGCACCGCTTCGGCTCGCTAGTGCCGGGACACAATTTTTGCAATTTCGGGTACATTTCGTATAAATCACAACACTATGACTCTGCTGTAACTGAACCACCAGGTGGCATAAAGCTATGTTGGATGATTCCTTTACTACACCACCACAAAGTAATCATAACCTTTTTAAGATGAAGTTTCGGGTTAGGAAAAGGTTTTGGTGGAGCACGCTTATCAACCCAAGCAAATCCCCGCTTACTATTATTATAAGGAACCCATTTTTCATCTACAGCTATGATTCGGTTGACAAACAGTTCATTTTTATAACGATTTAGGGGATTCAAACATATGTCAAAACGCGTAAGACGCTGCTCATCGGTCAATTCATAAGGAATCCATTTTGACATCTTCTTCACCTTGCCGATTTGTTTTAAATGTCTTGCGACTGTACAGTAATGTACATCCAGGTCTTCTGCTAGCTTACGAGTATCGGTCTCTGCATTTGCTTCAATATCTGACCTGAAACCTCTTCATAAAGGGACCACTTGCGAGCACGACCAACCTTTCCTTCGAGATTCAAAATCGCCAGAAGCAAATTTTCTAAACCAGAGCTACACTGTCTGTCCGCAAGGACAATCCATCCCGAAAGCTCTGCTGATGTTACGTGCTACGTCTGCCGCGGGATGTCCCAATTTATATTCGTAAAGCATGAGCACTCGAAAGTCGCGTCGGTACATGTTCGAATGAAGCCCTGGAAAAAATCGGCTGCACAAACTAGAGAGACAGTAATATACGGTGTTGATAGAGCGGATAATATCCTACCTGACAGTATGCTTGGCTGTCCTTGAGACGAGATAATACGGCGTAGAAAAGTTTTCGTCTGAACACGGTCAGAAAACGAAATTAATTTTGCGACAGCCTAATATTAAACCAAATATTTCAAAGCTACGTACATTGATAGCCAGACGTGCTGCCTGACTATACGTGAAACTCACGAGGGAGGTGATCGTGCCCAAAGGTCCTCATCGAATCCCATATGCTCTTCTGGAAAATTGAAAGGGGTTACAAAAGTGTGGTTTGTTTTTGTTAAATGCTAGTGGGCGGTCCAGAAAAGGAGAATAATCTTGCCCACCAACCTGTTTCGAACGGGCTTTTATTATAGATCACAACCAGTCCTACTTGTGTGGTGGCTCAATGGTTGACGTGGAGGATGTAATGTGGTGGTCAAGGACCTTTTGCTCGATTTTGATTTTTGCTCTTGCTATCCGTCATTCTCCTTTGTTGACTGGTCATTTGATTACGAAGGGACGAGATTCCTTGATCTCGCTAAACTTGGTTTTCAAAGAAATAGTTATAAAGTTTCGAGAGGGCTTACCAGTTGGTTAAAGTTCACTGAACTTTTGGAGTGTGACCAGAAACGGATAATTCGTACACTCGTTTATTTTCAATTCGTACATGATTTTCAGCTCATAAGCGCTCTGACAAATTTCGTTCTCTAGTAGAAAATGTAGAAGTTTTCAAGTACTATCAGTCGTGGTTCATGGTTCAGTAATCATTGTCCTTTGAACTGTCAGTGATTACAGGAGTTACTGGAAGAAGTTGGAGACTATGGCGAGCCCATTGATCAGTCCATCAACGATGAATATGACGAAGGAGATCACGGAACAGAGGATGATCCTTACGGTGGCATGTCGGTTGAACTTTACGACAACATAGTCGAATTTAAAAGGTCGGCTATCAACATGGAAGTTCACTGGATTGAAATGCATACGACTACTTATAATATATTTGTTATTTTTGCTCAAAAATTGCCTGGGACGTGCGTAGTGCAGTGGAGAAAGGCGCAGTTTGCACGTCACCGGAATCTCGAGAAAGTGTGGTCCTTAAGATAAGTGGTTCCGATTGTGACGAGTTCCTGCCGTTTTATCGCTCGTCCAGCATAAGGGTGCCTTCAGTCTCCACCTGCGGGTATGCTTTAGCCGCTAGGTGTGGCGACGTGGAAAAGATAAGATGTGTTGTTTGTAGCTCAGAGACCCATCAATCGTTGATAAATAGAAGTGGGGCTGCTCTTCAATAAACGGATTTGTTTACTCCCTTTTATACACTTATAAACTTTTAATTCGTTATCATTTTAGGTCAGAAACGTATCCCGAAAACATTGGTACAAGACATGACCGAAGCGCCTACAGTCATTGGCGGTTAGTTTGAAATTTTTGAACAACTTGAAAGTGAAAGGGAAAGAATCAATTGTAATGCTAGGACACTGAGGAGTGTTCGTAGCAGTAAGCTTGTGAAGCTGCATATTTTTTTCGGGATTTTTGAGAATTCTACGATAATGCAATAGCAGGCAACGTGTCGAGAATGGAGTAAGACCTATCTTAATTATTGATTGACCTCGTAGACAAAGCTGCAATGGCAGTGCTGCTTTGTTGCCGAGTATGAATGAGCCTTTACGCCTTTTCATGATCAGCAAGATGCGGATTTTCCTGGGAACGGCTTTGGCTTTGTACGTCAGATTCACTAGGAATCGTGTTCTCAAAACATGCACTGTAAGAATCGGTGGGAATGGGGTGCGCCGGTGAATCATTATGGCTTTTTAATGTCGATCACTTTACCGCTTCTTATCTAGAATTCGGAACACAAATACCAATCTAGCTGACCTGCTTATGATGTGATTGTTTTCCAAATTGGTGCAGTCGATGTCTTCTATCATAGTCACATGCTAAATTCGTGATTAAATGTATGTGAGCGTGTGGTGGTGCAGGGGTAGGGCTATTTTGCTATTTCTATGAGCTTAGTCGGACGATCGATCTGATCAATTTCGTAGAAATAGTGCTTCTTGCCGCTGCACCTCCTCTAATCGTAAATCTAATCAGTCCTCCATACCACTAAGGTCGAATAAATTCATGGGGCAAAGACGTGTATCGGAGCCTTTACGATCTTTAGTGGAGGACAAATGGGCTAGCGTGTGCATCGCGAATTCGTGTATGCCGACCATTTCACCATCTTTACCTCTCTAGTTTGTTCCGAATTCTGAAGCGTTCACGATGAACTGATAAGATGGTGAGCCCAGTGCTTCTTTGGGTTCCTTATTATTACGTTTCTCAGCTGACGCTCCCTTTTAGAAGTAAAAATAGCTGATTTTCAGGACAAGATGCCAGCGTTTTATGCTGGCTGACGACAACGAGACGCTTCTCTACTACAACCCGTCGAGCAGTGTGAATGACCAGCCGAAAGTTGTAGTGAAAAAGGGTGAAGTGCGACGGGTAATAGAACGCATTCACGAGCTCATAGGTCATTTAGGACAGAAGAGAACGTGAGTTTCCAGCTTCTTTCGGTTCGTTTGAGAACTCAATGGGCCAGTTACAAAACAGTCCATTTCCAGGCAGATTGTGGTACTGAAAAAGCTGCACTGGCGTTCAGTTCGGCAGGATGTAAAGACGTTCATCAACAACTGTTCATTTTGCAATCAGAAAAAGTTGGAGGGAAAGAAGATTCTCAAAGCTCCAGTTGATGTCACAAGTTCGTTACAAAGCTATTCAAGTCTCGTTCAAGCCCACCTTAAAAGGTGTACAGCTGCTAATCTCGGAGACTCCCAACTCATAAGTGAATAACTCATGAAGGATGAGGATACCAATTTTGCAGGCGACAATTTCGATCTGAACGTCGAAGTTCGTAAAGTCCTCGGATCGAACGAAATGTATGATCGGTTGACTTTCAGCCTTATTGGGTGAGTTCAGTTTTTCCCAATCATGAAATACCTGTAGTCGCTATACTCGAACGTGTGTGAACCGCTAAGCTGACCTCGTTTTTGAGCTCCTCAGAATTCTGATCAACATATCACTTTTTATAGTAGATTACTAACCTAAAAATAAGGCACGATTTGTTCAGCCTGTTTTCCACGAATGACCCAAAGGTAACCTGAGAGCTAGACATTTCGAAAACACCAACTGTAAATTCGGACTTATTGATAGATGGTCACTTTTCCACTTTTCCTTGTTTCATGTGCGCCTTAAGGTATAACGAGCACGAAGTACGAGCAGCTGCAGTAACCAGGATGACAGCGTACACATTTAAAGAGACTGCTACGGAAGTACGAGGACGATTTTCGCGGCCGAACCAGGTATTTTTTGTTTCTGAATAAATGCGGGGGCAAGACAACATATTCTTTCTTCAGTTCGCGGTATTTCGGTAGAATTAGTTCAAGTAGGTTTTTACTCGAATACAGTGAGCAGATGGACTGATCGAACATAGAACACCAAAAATGCTAGCAAATTGACAGGCATGTTGACTTCTCAAACAATGTCAACTCCAGGAGCAATAGAACGAGCGGAGCAGAGAGGGCGCTAGAATTCTTCTTCTTCGTTTCTACTCCTCCTTAGCGTTTATTAGTTTCGATTCCTTTCATAATCATAGAGGCGTAGTGAACGCGCATTTGGTCTATACATTGACTTGCGATGAGCAGCCGCGGTATCAAATCAGTGGCTTCACCTTTACAGGCAAGTTTGGCACCAATTTACCCGCCCTCGGAGGGACGGGAGGGTTGGTTAGCCCATGCGAAAGCCGATAGCTTGACCATGCGGGTGTCAGTGGCGCCTCTTACCACTGAACCACCACCATTATTATTATTATTAATGCCATGCCCATATTAGAGTCAATTACTAGACTTAAAGATCCGTGAATCGGGGGTAATCCGTGAATTCGGTTGAACGTGTAGATCCACATCAACACTAGTGTTCAAAAAGCTATAAATTAAACTGATGAGAGGGGGAGCTAGGGCTGGCAGTAATGCGGAGAGCATTTAGATGTCTGTATTTAAGGACAAATTATCACTTCCAGGGACCCAATCCGGCGAGCTTCCGCCGTCAACCTTACATAAAGAGAACACGCTACTCTCCCTACGCATCCGGCTTCATTCTTCCTTACGCAGCAAAACACAGAAATGATGTGAGCGTTCATCATTCTTATTTCCGATAAAAAGTCGCAGCGAATCCAATCGTTCAGGAGCCTGGATTTATTGAAATCTACCAAAATGAACGAGCGCCTTCCCTCACAACAAACTTCAGCGGCGATGTGTTTCCAGTCGAAGAGTCAGTGAGCTTATATGCTTGTGCTTCTTATTAGGAAAAGTCCAAATAAAACCCTTTAGGATGCCAGAAAGTCAGCAAATCGAAGAGCCTCCCGTCGAGCGGAACCACATGTCTTCGAATATTTCGCGTTCAGATTCCATTCAGGTGAAAACGGAAACCAGACACGCCTCTCGCCAGCAGCCACCTTCTGAACCCAAACAACGTTTGTTTTTCTTTTGAAAGGATCAAACGTGAAGGGTTGGTAATTGATTACTGCTCGATCCTTCAGCTTTACCGTCGACATCGCGGACATCGAGATTCAGTGGAAGACAGAAGAAAAGCTCGAAGTCTTCCGCCAGCCTTGGTTTGGCGGCCCGATTCAACCTTTCTATATCAGACACCCTTGAACGGCCAGGTTAGTGCAGCAACGTGGAAACGTGACGATTGACACGGATAAAGGTGCTAGTAGTGTGTATAAGTGATAGTAATGTTATCAGCAGTGATAAGTCCCTAATGTTATCAGCAGGAGCGACGTGCATTAGTTTCTCATCGAAAGTCGTAGAGGAATGGTGAATGTGCATTTGGCTCATAAAATTATTTGTGGAGGCCAGCTGCCGTACCAAGCAGTGTGCTTAATCTCCCAGACAAATCTCGTACTAATTTACCGGCCACTGAGGAACGGCACCAGTTCACCGAACTCCGGATGCATGGAAGGCATGGTTAGCGCGGGCGAGAATCAATCACTCGACCGTGCAGCTGTCAGCAGCTCCTCTTACCACTGCACCACGCGCGCCTTATAAATGTTTACATTTTTTACATGCTGCCATTGTATAATAGTACATTTTACGTCCGGCTGTTGATGAATCTTGGCATTGTTGTCAGTGTGGAAAATCCGGCACTTCAAGCTTAAACCAAGACTAATATAAAAGTTTATTCGAGGTAATGTTTCCGCGTAATCGCCTTCTTCGGAGCCTGGAACAAGTCGAGTTCAACCTGAGGAACTATCCACTCAACACCGCATCAAATTCTCCGGAAAAAAATAAGAGAAAACTGGAAAAATAAGAGAGGACTGAACTTCAGTTTTCTCTTATTTTTGCGGAGAATTTGCTGCGGTGTTGAAAGGGTAGTTTCTCAAGTTGAACTCAACTTGTTCCAGGCTCTGAAGAGTGCGATTACGCCGAAACGTT
This sequence comes from Nippostrongylus brasiliensis, assembly GCA_030553155.1. NCBI lineage: Eukaryota > Metazoa > Nematoda > Chromadorea > Rhabditida > Heligmosomidae > Nippostrongylus > Nippostrongylus brasiliensis. The sequence continues at coordinate 24,104,630 of CP130734.1, forward strand.
AGGTCGAATAAACTGTTATACCAGTCTTGGTTTAGGCTTCAAGTACCAGACTTTCTACACCGTATCCTTATCCTTACTATATAATAAGCGAAACCCAGTTGTTTATCTGGATAGATGGATGTTTGGATGGATGGATGGATGTCAATTCATTTGGTGGTGGTGGCAGTTGGTGGTAGTTTTGTGACTGCTTATCACTGAAGTCATTTTTAAAATCGCATTCCATGATAACGCACTTACACTTCATCTACCTAATATTGTTTGCCGTGGTCAGTCATATTTATTTTAAATTGGATTGAGCTAAAGAGGGCGGGGTATACGTAAGTGAAAATGGAATAAGTTAGCACTTCACGAATTTGATTTATATCTTTGTTTTTTCAACGAAGCTGGCGAACAGACGTTTAGCGGCCGACAGGCCGGTGATGATGATGGCCGATAAGCCGTTCTTTTAACGATTTTTTAGCGCCTGCTTCTTTGCTTCTTCCATCAATGACATTTTCTGATTGTCATCGCTCTGATCTCATCATTGTTCTTCTATCGAAGTCAAATACCTTTCAGAGCAATGTGACAACGGTGACTTGCTGTCGTCGTACGACTCGGTGCAGTCTCGACCGGAGATGTCCGCTCTGCCTCCGGTGATGCTCATGCCGTCTGTCGATCCCGAAGTGATTCACATGCAAAAAGAGGTACGCCGGTTTCATATAGATTCGGACTTTGTAGCATCTGAATATTATTTATTTATTCGTTTATTGGAGACATCGACTGAGGCCACACGTGTGATACAACATAGGACTCGGCAGGTTACTCGAACCTATTATGAATTTTACCGAGTTTCAGATTTGTGAAGACTTCTCAGGACGCCGCTCCATCTTCAACATAATTGGCTTAAGCGCACTCAAAATATAGTTCTAACAGAGCAATATCTTCTTCTACTATACCAAGCACTAACACGCAGAGACCCAGGAACCTAGAATATCGTGACGCACTGGTAAGACGCGCTACCGACATCATCACCACCGAGCGATCTATGCTCGCCTGGGCTGGAATATAGTCTTTCATTCCTCTGGGGTCAGGTATAACACGTCTGGTGTCAATCTGTGTTGGGGCGCATCACTTTCTAAATGTACGTGATACAACGTTCCACATGAATAGAAATGTGAATGGGCGAACATGAGGACAAATGATAGGGGGTGGATTTGCTAGAATACGTGGATGTTTCGGTTTTGTCGGTATACAAAACTAAGTGCTATTCGCGGGAATGAAACGCATCGGAAAGAGAAAAGCGAAAGACAGAAAAAAGCAGTTCATGCTCATCCACTCTCGACGGTTGGGAGTGTCGTAACCTACTATAATACTGCCACGCATGGACTACTAACCAAACCGAATACTCCACCTGTTCTAGCCAGCCCAACTACCCATCAGTTGTTCTCATGTTCGTCTATTTACTTTTCTATTCATGTGGAAAGTCATGTCGTGTCATTTGATTTGATTTGATTTGATTTGATTTGATTTATTACACGAACACAGTCGTGCGAAGAAAAAAGTATAAGGCCCTTGTTAAGGGGCTTGCAGACTCAACGACGAGCAGTTTGCGCGTCGAATTCCCCGTTATAAGTGCACTTGAGCAAAACACCCGGCGACGAGCATTCTCGTCCAAGCGGTGCCGTGTACTCTACAGTCAACACACTGCATTGCACGACGGCACCGCGTTGGACGAGAATGCTCGTCGTCGCGTCGTCGAGTCTGCAAGGGCCTTTATACGTTCGCTCACCCCCAGCGTAACTCGTCCATTCAGTATCAGACACCGTGGGGCCAGACACGTTTGTACGAGTTATCATGGTGACGCTGGCGAGGTGAACTCGTACAAACGTGTCTGGCCCCACGGTGTCTGATACTGAATGGACGAGTTACGCTGGGGGTGAGCGAACGTATAACAAGGGCCTAAAGCAAGGTTCCGAAGAAACAGATAGGAGGTACATCACAATAGTAGGTACTAACAACCAGAACGAGACTTAAAGAAAAAGTATGGGAGGAAAAGTACACAGAGACGAATAAATACAGATCTAAAACGGAAGTAGCTGAGGCATCAGGAGCTATGGGCTTAAGTGGCGCTGTACAAACTTTTGAATGCTGGCAGACGAACAGGAATCTTCCCTTTGGTCCGAAGCTTTTGGTATAAAGGTGCTGCTATACGAAAATTTTTTGGAACGCTTCACGACTTTGCGTGTCATCCTTGCGCAAGGACCATGCTAATCTTCTCTGTATTGTTCCGATTTCAGTATATGTTGAGGAATGAATTTTTCATGTCTATTTGTTTGGAAATTCAATTCCAAACTTTATGATCCAGTCTGTTCTCCACTGAACCGTCGAAAGTTGTATTTGGGGAGTGATGCGCCTCATACCGTGATTCTGGTTGAAACGTGGCAGAATGGTCACGGCACAATCTACCCGATCTCGGAGTGAATGGAATCCAACGACGTCAAAAAAGTCACTATGGCGACCTAAGGGGACTGGTCAACGTCAACCACTTTACTTCTACTGTTCACCTTCAGATCGCTCTAAATTTGCATGTATTCCCTCTACAAAAACCCACCATTTTATGAATTCTGACGACCACTTGAGTAACAAACTTCTGCTGGACAGGTGCGCGCAAGACTTCGGTGGACTGTGACTTGCACTGCATATTCGAGTACACACTTTCAGAGTCGACACTGCTGATTTTTCTTTTCAGTTGCTAATGCGACAATTGCGACTTCAACGAATGCAGGAGAAAGTTCTACAAGCGCAATTCCAATCACTCCGCCTTCCAATTGCCAGGTGAGTGGGTGCAACACATCCTCGATAAAGTAACGGGTCTTCTAGAATTCGAGACGGACTCATAGTTTCGACTTTTAGATATGAAGAAATCGATCCAGATGGAGAACGAGTGCAGTTGCTGGGTGAAGACGACGAAGACTTTCTGGAGGTAAGCCATTTCTAGAGGTAGTAGACAGATTTTGAAGAGCATTTTCTCAGCTGCCCCCTGCATTTTCTATCTCACTAATTTATTTGGCGACTTTTAGGATGCTGTCGAAGAGGAGCAGGAACTGAATGTGATGAACAGTGGGGATGAGAGCGGCGACGAAATGATTCGAACGGTCCAGCAATAGAACTCGGAGTCCACTACAGTCCGTCTGAATTTCCTTAAGTAACTCAAAGACCTGGAAGCTCATCGGCACCGATTTCCATCTGATACTCATACAATCACGCCTTATTTAATAAAAAGTAGTCGATAATTTTGAATCACATGGTCTTCGACGGACGAATATGACGGATCCGTTGGAATTTCTGCCTACATCCTTAGGTTTAGCGGGAGTACTCGACCAAAAGTAAATTCTCCATATAAGGTATTAGACTGTAAACTCTGCATTCAACTATACCATGTGGAGTATATAGGAATCCTACTAGTGGATCCAACCTGAAAAGTCCGGCGATCGGTTCTGCCCGAGGTTAACGCACTCCATCCGTTTGGGGTCGGGTAAATTGGTACCGGGCTTATCTGAAATTGAATACATACTTTACTTTACTTTACTTTATTGAGACGTGGACATTCCATTCCACGTAAAAACATACACATTGGCCAATTGAAGAAGACAACTCAAAACAAAACACGATTCTTCTGAGCAGGAGAGGTAAGCACAACGAAATGGTAATAAAGGAAAAAAGAACATCAAAAAAGAAACAGAAATATCAAATTTAACAGTAAGATGAAAGGATGATGAGCTAGAAGGGAGCCATAAGTTCGATGTAAGAGATTGTTGCAGTCGGCGGTCAAGAAACTTTCTAAAACTATCCGTAGGCATTTTTAGAACCCCTTCCCTAATAAAGGGAAGGAACAACCGCAATGATCTGTGGGAGAAGAAGTTTGCTCTGATCTGACTTTTCGCCACCGAGTCAGCGAGTCTCATACCGCCATGCCTGGTCCTAGTTTCATCAGGTGTAAAATGGAAGAAGTCGGCGAGGTCAACCTTAGCAATACCTTTGAGAATCTTAAACACCATAATGATATCATTTATAGTCCCTCTCGTCTTAAGTGACGACAACCCTGTTTGTCGAGCTCTGTCCGCGCCGCTCGGAAGTAGGGAATAATGGAGTTTGAAACATCTTAAAGCCATTTTCCGAGTGAAGTTATTTTGTACGCTTTCAAGCAAATCAATATCCTTCTTTCTTGAGGGGCTAAACACTGTGGTACCATTTTCCACCACGGAGCGAACATATGTTTTGTAGGCACGCAACAGAACCTTTGGATTTCTAGATTTCAGCGTCTTAAATAAATTGTACGTTCAATTAATTGCCTTGTTTGCAATCATTTTTAAGTGATTAGAGAAGTCCAATGAGGTATTGATGAGGAAACCTAGGTCGCGAGCATCGCTAGAAATAGATAACGATGTGCCATTCATATGGTACGTAGGAGTGTAGGAACTAGGGCGACGCATGATTGGTAAAATGAATGTTTTTTCAACAGAGAGGGGCAGTTCCCAAAGTTTAGACCACTCGCTGATATAGGTAATAGCCGCCTGAAGCTTCTCTACGTCGTTGGGAGCTTCAATAACTCTGTAGAGTTTGATATCATCTGCGTAAATTTTGCAATGAACATCCAATGAAGCAAGATTTGAAGGAATCTCGAAAGTATAGATGAGGAACAGTATTGGGGACAACACGTCGCCCTGGGGCAGTCCACTGCTAGTATGATATACCGAGGAGAAAGCTTTCCCGAACCGTACCTGATACGATCTGTTCGTAAGAAAATTGTTTATCCACTCAACTATCTTGGGATTAATTCCTACCTTATTATCTTGGGATTAATTCCTTTATCACGCCCTCGCAATTCTGAACGGAAGGCGAATGCGTGGCGTATTCGACGGGAAGCGATGAACGCTAACCGTTTTGTATTACCTTAAGCTTTGCATACCTAATCTACAAGAGTGATCTACAAAAATGTGGATCACGCATATATCATCGTGTCGAAACGAGTTCAGTGTTTTCATGTTATTATATTCTGTTTGATTTTTTTTGAGATTTACGAAACCCCATCAGGTCTTCCCACCTTCTGAAATCGTGGAACTTATTGCAAACTCATTGGCGAACTCAGAGAATAACATTCGGCAGGCGAGAAACCCCAGAAAGAAGTAAATCGAATGTATTTGGGAGCATCCTCCTACATCGATGCTCGAATTAGCTACGATCATCATAACTGACTCGATTGGCGTCTAATCAGGAGATATTTGTAGCCAAGATGACATGTCCTAAAAATCTACAATGTTTAATAGAAGGGATATAGCGCTACTTTCGCGACTATTTGTTACACCAGGGATCGTTTGAATCATCAAATCGAATGAGTTTTCCCACCGAAGCGTTTTTAGGGATGACTCAATTTTAAACTGTGACAGCAACATTGCATTTGTGATGATTTCGGATTTCTCCGTTTTTGTGCCAAGGAATGTCATACACAATGCAAATGAAAAAATGTGCGCAATTGATAATAGATGTTTGCTTTCTCAACGGCAGGCAGTGGTAAACAGTAAACTGTTTGTGGCGTTATCACCACTTTAGAAGGTGCACCACACCAGAATGCGACTCGCTACTACCTAACTATTCTATTCGACCTGCGTATAGCAATCTGCATCCTGAGGGCTTCCAAAACGACTCAAAAGGCTGCCGAAAGTAAGGTAAAGGTAAAGGTGCCAGCACTGGTTAGTCCCCTAAGAACGCGCCGCAAAATCGTAGAGACATGGTGAATGCATGTTTGGCCTATGCAATGACTTGCGGAGGCCAGATGCTATACCAAATCAGCTTTACCTTCCCAGACAAGTCTGGTATCCCCAACCGTGGAAGGATGGAAGGCCTGGTTAGTCCGGGCGAGGATTGGTCGCTCGACCGTGCAGGGACAAGTAGCGCCTACTACCGCTCTACCACACGCCTACGAATAAAAAGTAATTACGTGAAATTCTCACATGTTATTGCCATCATTACAACATCTACTACTATTATTCATAGCACTGTGCCGCAGAAACGCTGTGATAAACGTAGAATTTCACATTATAATTACGTGTGAAAGCGAAAGCTAGTTATAAGCGAAACCCAAGAATCATCTCTCCGGATGTTGGCATGGGTGTCAGTACAATTTCAAATGAGAGCGGTTGGCGGTCATTTCATCACTGCTTATCACTAAAATCATTTTGAATATCACATTCTACGATAGAACCTCCACAATTCTTTGGCAACCATTCTGTGGTCTGTCTATCGGCCAAACCTTTTCAAATAAATGCGAAGTGAGAGGGCGAAAGTAGAAAAATGTGTGTGACTTATCTCAGCAAACAATATAGGTCCACCTATTGATAAGGCCGGCTTACCATACCGTATGCAGGGATGGAAAAGCTCTTCGGCTTGAGGGGAGCACAGATAACCGGCCCAGTTGTGTAGGGGAAGCGTCGGCACAGTGATGTGGAAGTGAACAAAAGTGAAAAATAAGCTATGAAAGAAGGTGATTCAGGATATCTTCCAAAATTATTTCGGTATGAGTCATCGTTCCTGAGCCCACGAAAAACAGTGGCGCCTTTACGTCACATGTGACGAAGGTGCACACCATGAGTTTGGCTGGGTGAGCCTATCTCACAAAAACCCCGTCACGCTGAAAGGCGAGCAAGTGTTCTATCATTTTTATGGTTCAAAGACTCTTCAAAGACTCGTAAAAATCTTGTTCATCTTTCAGAGAAGGCCAAGGATATGTCAGTCCAGGAGATTTCGGCAAGATTCAATCCTTTTTCGTTTACACGTCTCTGACAATGCATGACTTCTCTGCACCTTATAGCTCCCAAATCTTAGTCTTCCAACCACTATGTTTCGCACACTGTATCGGCTGATTCCAAGCTCTATTTCTGTCTTGCACAACGACCTCCTTGGATTTCCGTGGATCCTCTTCCGAATCGTTTCCACGTTTCTTGACGTAGTTACAGTTGCCGGTCGGCAACTTCTTGGACGACCCATATCCGATCCCATTACACAAAATCGACCCACGGTCTTCCGGACTATTCGAGGATCCACTTTCAGCAAATTTGCGATGCCCTTCGTGGAGTTGCCTGCACGATATAACTCGATAATCGCGAGTCTATTCGGTTGAGGGACAACCATTGTCAATGAAACGAAGTCTGTGATCCCATATCGAGTGCCTAGCGAGTAAAATGGTTTGATATGTGACAAGCTCCATAGATCGATAGAAATTCCTGAACACTAGAGCTCTGCCATGGTGTCGAAGAAGGCGGTCCATGCTTTCTGGCTATCTTGTCTATTTGTCACAATTCGCTGGTTTTTGCAGCTGTAGTTGCAGCTGTGGTTTTTCAACAACTATAAACATCTTTTCTCCTTACCGAGCAACCTTTGTACTAGCCATGACTTCTTCACATGTGAAGCACTCCGCTGATATATTACATACTGCATGTTCTTCGACCCCCTTATCACCTTCTTGAATTCTAGATTCTTCCTTTTCTATTTCTTCACAGAGAAAGCGCTCCTACTCAGCTGTTCTCTCCATTCCACATCTTTTCACCGGAAACACACAAAATAAGAGTGGGGAGCGTGGCTAAGTTCTCAATCGTACCGTGAGCATCGCAATTCTCTTGGGAAGTCCTGATAGGATCACAGGTTTGGTCAGAACTTCATCTGGGTTGTTTCTTGCTTGCCGATCACGATTCTGACGTTTGTTTTCGGAATTCTGGTGAAAGACCAACCAGATCATTAAAATGGGTAATCAGATCAAACTCAGCGGGGCTCATGAATTTTTCAGATTTCGGCTGATTTTGGAAGATTCTGGTAGGTACTACCTCTCCCCACTCCTTGCCAGCTCACGTGTTCCTACCCTAACCACCGAAATTCGAAAAGACCATCATGTTCGTGATCAGCGTATGATCAAGATATGGGTGGTCCCACAAAAAACAGGCATGAGATTCCCTAAGTGCACCTGAAATAACCTCCATAGGCGATATTTGAGAAGTACTGGTTGGAGAAATCTTCTCCGACCACTGGAGTGCAATAGGTCGAATAATGCCGAAATTTTCCCGGCTGTAGAGCCGCTGAATGGATTGAAAATGAGAAAATAAAATATAAATATCACATGAAAATATCGCATGTAAGAGTGTGATACACAATTGTTTTCAAATGATGAACAGTGGAGAAACGACCACCAACTGCTCTCATTCGAAAAATGAAATGGATATTCATCTGACGATGAGGCCGTGCGCTCGTCTATCCCCGGTGATGACGTGAATGATTTCGATGAACTATCTGTAGCGCTCGATGGCTCTCTTTGCAGAAATGGTTAGGGGCTGCAGTGTAGTGAGGTGCAGCGATGGCACGAAGTTTAGAAGCATTATTCTTTACAGAAACGTTGAGTATAACACAGAATTTTTCGAGGAATGTTGTATGTTCAACGTCAACAAATAACCTAATAAAATTCTTGGGATTCTTTCTATCCGCTTTCTTCATACAATCGTTCCTTATTATTTATTTCAAACGCCGAGTACAATATGAACAGTTGCGCTTCCTTAGCTGTACCCCAGTTTAACAGGTTAGCGCTATGCGAATTGGGAGTGCACCTAGCGGAAGATGATATTTTGTTCTTGTTCTTATGCTTACTAGATTACCTCAAAGATGTTATTCAGTCATTTACCTGAGCATGTATTTGATAGATCATTAAGGTCTCGAAAGCACTTTCTTTAGGCGCACGAAACAATCAATATAGGACCAACTTCGTTGTTCTCAGTTTCGTTTACCCTATGTGTCATCTACCATTCATGTCCAACCTAAGCCTTTTTGTTAGTTTTCAAAACAGTCACGATTTTGGAATCCTTTTTCAACAGCATGTACATCGATGAAAAGCTTTCATCAGTCGAGTAAAGCAATAAAAAATAGTTTCAAAACCACGAGTGAAGGTGAACATGAATTCTGAGAGTAGCTGATGACACATAGGTTCAACAATAGCAAAAACCACTATAGGAACGGAAGCTCACATATCATGCTGCCCTGAGGGATTCCCCGCTGTCCATCATACGGCCATCGTCAACCTGCCCTGCCGCAGGGATAAAACCCGACCAGGGATGACGTGGTTTATCCCAAATCGGGGATAGACGAGCAGACGGCCTCTGGACGGGCAATTCTTGGGTTTCGCTCATTGTTTAGTAGGATAGTAAAGATGAAAGAAGTGAATTTTGTCCTGATACTGCCAGTTTCAAGGCAAAAGTCGTGACTGCCGAACCGATGATGAGTTACAAGTGCTATCTGCATCTGTACGAAAACTAATCTTACTCGTCATTCGGTCGGACGCATATTTGACGGGCTTTGTGTGACTCGGACCGCGGTGGTGCCATTATTAATTGCAGAACGCGGTCCGCACACCTGTCCTATATCTCTGCTGCTTTTTGATGGTTGATAACGCCACCTTCATTTTTCTCTGATTTCTGACGCAGTGCAATTTGAAGATGTAGGTCTACAAAAAGTCGGTTTAGTGATAAGGAAATTGATAGACGTTCCCCTCCCGTTATCACTTCGCCCTCCTCAAAGGCTGTTGTTGGTAGGTGGAATCCTGCAACAAACATGAGTGGTTACGTTTAATTGGTTCAGATCCACAACCGTTCGAGGGACACGTTAGGTGTGTCTGTGGATGATTCACATCTACCCTTCCTCACTTTTCGTCCTTGAAGATCTTCTTTTATCAGGAAACGCGAAAACCGTAAAAATCTTGAGTTCTGTGATGGGAACTTACCTCCCATTAATATTCACCTTCCCCTTCACTATGATTTCTTTAGCTCTTTCCCATCGGAATTTGAAAAATTCATGACGGCGCGCGAATTCCTTTCTTTCCTCCTAGAATATTCCGCCTGGGGTCGTAGCAGTGCCTCGATTAAATTGTCCTCAGTAAAAGTTGGAAACGCTTTTCAACTGGCATCATCACAGGGTCGATTTCAAGTCAATCGCTCATTTTCACATTCTTCTAAGTCTCTTACGGATAATATGAACACCTGAGATCAACAGCAGTGATCTCAATCAGTCGACTTTGATGTGCATGATTCGCAACCGTTTCCTTCACCAAATCAATTGGCGAGCATTCTTCGAATCTTCAATGTTATTTCCGGAGCTTCTGATATTGATGACAACTCCAATCGTTGTTTGCTCGTCGTTTCATCGATTTTCCGTCAATAATCTCGTCTGACTTTTGTTTGACTTTTACGCTTATATTGGTGCATAGGCCGCAAGGGTTTCGCGCTGTTGACTGTTATCTTCTATTTATCACTATTAGCGCTCTTCTTCTCTAATTAACCCAACTGTGACAACTAGTTAAACGTTCAGATGCCATGTGGGTTAGCGTTGCAACCAGTAGAGGTATCGTACTTACTATGCTTAGTAGAGTCCTCAGAGATGGGAATGTATTGTAATGTAATGTATAAAAAATTCAATGTATTTTCGAATTTTCCATACTTTAAAACCGAGTTGAACAGGTTTCTGTGGAGAAATACAGCCTCAAGAATTTTTCTCCCTACTTGCACTTCCCCACAACACAGAACCGAAGTTTTGATCCCACAAAGCTTGTTTCGGTCAAACACTATTTTTTAATCGAAACTCGTCTAAAGTAGTCATTTGATGCACTGACAACGGATCTAACGTATTGATTCCTAGTTCAAGCCGAGAACCAGTTCATATTGTTAACCGTAGTGGTCCGGTCAGGTTCGCTAAAACTTCGTATGCGGCAGCTATTTTGCATTAAAATCACGAGTTTCACGTTTGTTTTCCGAATTTCAGTCGAAGACCTTCGATGACGTTGACTGAGGTGGCCAGGTACGGATCACCAACGAAGTTATTTGGGATGCTAATCGTGAAAATCTGGAATCCGTTTTGGAAATACCGGTGACAGACCACCCATTTTGCTAACGAAGATGTCCCGGCCAGAATCGCTGAATCACTAAACTAAAAGGGTTATTTGTAATGCTGCTCAGCTATTTGGATCTGCTAGAACAAATCGATCAAGAAAGTAGAGATAATCCTCTAAAAGAGGCACTTACTGTAGTTTCCACTTATAAGTGGAAACTACAATAAGTGCGTCTGTTATGCTTTGGCATAAACAAGTTCTTGAATAAGTGAAATTAATATTAATAATCATTAATTAAACAAACTTGGACCGCATTTTTCTTACGAAAGCTTCCGTCGATTTCTAGGTGGATGAAGGAGTTGGAGTCGGTTTGGCTGGATTGTCACAACTCTCGCATCTTTGACGTGAGATTCTGCCTTTATTACCGCTTCTTGCGGTTTACTATTATGTATACTAGAATATGATGATGGTGCAAGGTTCATCACAAAAATCGCATCCCACGCGGGGTTCAAACTCGGCTCTCTCACATAACAGGGGCTCGCGCAAATCACTCCGCCACTGACATGAGACGACGGCTACCCTCCTCAACTGCACAGGTCGTTTGTGATCAATTGGATTTATTAAACCCTAGCATCTTCTTTAAGCATGAAGGCGCAGTGGTTAGCGCACGAGCTCCGCTAGGCGCGAGATCCCGCCTGAAATGCGATTTTTTTTGTGATAAACCTAGCACTACCATTACATCATCTCGTGTCTTTCTCCGAACTTCTGCCGCAGATCGCTACAAATAAGTATTCAGCGACAACAGTTCTTCCGAAGTTCGCCTCTCCAAGTCTCATGATGACTACTTTTAACAATATCTAAAGTCGAAGACGGCAAAATTGCTTGAAAAGCTCGAGCACAGGTAAGACTAGAAGCGGTGCTGCTTGTGCAGAGACTTTTAGTCTCCGATCCTCATTCCATCCGTCTTCTTTTAGTTCATAAGACTTCCTTTTCCACTGCGAACTAGCTTTTCTCGCAGAATTCAGAAATAGCAGAAGTGGATCGGATTTAACCGCCAAGTGCGGTCGTATTCACTTCTAAGGGCCGATTCAGAGTGTTGCTGCATGATTCTGCAGCAACAGAGGGGTGGAGCGTCGTTACGTTCGGGACCGCCACGTTGCTGCAGTGCTGCAGTTTTCTGCAGCAACGCACAGCAGCAGCTCGGTCGGTTTTGACATGTCTGACATGTAAACTCTTCAGAATCGATCGATGGCGTGGCGTCGATGCACTCAGGCACTCGTTTCGGACGACCCGCGGGGCAAAATCGGATGACTAAAAATTGTTACGGAGGGTCATCGATTTTTCGTCGACGGGTCGTCCGAAAAGCGGGCGAAATGCAGTCGACTTTCGGGTCATTATCGGGTCGTCCGAAAATCTTCAAATTCAGTCGGCTTTGGGGTCATGGTCGGATCGTCCGAAAATCTTCCTTATGTCCCTTTAAATAGTTATTCATATCACAAGAGAGGTTTTCAATTGATTGATAACCTCTCTTGTGATATGAATACTTATTTAAAGGGACATAAGGAAAAATTGTGATATGAATGTAAACAACGACACAGTATGTATAAGATACCTACATTTATTTGTTCAAAAGTATACAACAACAAAAAACAACAAAAATCGCTACAATTAACAAATTTAGTATAACATGCGCTTGCAATAAGGGATGTGAGTCATTAAACACATCAAAATAATTCAAAACGAATGAGTTAAAGGCAAATGTACATCAATGTAACACGATTTTCACAACAAAACGAACGTTTTTGAAACAGTCAGGACTATTTCGAATCAAAAGTACACAAAAAACAAAGAAGTCCTGTTTTGTTCGAACATAATTTCAAAAACGTCGAAGTTGAAGCGGAAATTGAGTAAGTCGACAAGAGAAAATGTGATATCAGCAAGAGGGAAATGAGACATTGGAATAGAACATCGATTCAACCTGAGTTTCAATTTTTTTTCGAGACCGAAACAAATGGATGAGATGCAATTCGTAAGAAAGATCGTAAATAGACCGTTAGTAAATGAGATAGAGACAAATGTACATCAATATTACACAATTTTCAGCACAAAATGAACGTTTTAGAACCATCACGGCGTTTTCGAATCGAAAGTGCTCGAAAACAAAACAAAAAAGTCCTGTTTAGTTTGAAAATAAATCCAAAACGTTACAGTTGAAGCGAAAATTGTGCAAATTGGCTGGAGGGATTGAGATATTAGAAGAGATCATCGAGTGAACCAGAGTTGCAATTGCCTATCTCGACTCAAAAAATCTTTGAGATGTCAAAACCGTGAGGAAGACCGTAGATAAACCCTGTGCAAATGAGTTAAAGTCGAATGTACATCAATATTACACCTTTTTCACTAAAAAATGAACGTTTTGAAGCAATCAGGACGTTTTCCAATCCAAAGTACACAAAAAGAAAACGAAGAAGTCCTGTTACATTCAGAAATAAATTCAAAAACGCCCAAGTTTAAATGAAAGTGGTGTAAATTGGAAATAGGTGATGTGCTAATCGAAGAAAACACAGAGTAGAACTGAGTTTCAGTTGCTTTTCGAGACCAAAAAAAACCATGAGATGCCAAAACCGTAAAAAAGACCGTAGACAGAAGAGCGGAAGCCAAGAAAAAGGCACGAAAAAAGGCAGAGCATTCGAACAAAATTGACAACAACTAAAAAAACAACAACAAATGAAGCAACAACTAGAAACGAAATCTCATTAAACTATGTGAACTCTTACGGACATCTTTTTGGGATACTTGCTATGCTTCGTTGGAGCTGGATGTTGTGGAACGGGTGATGTCACTCCATGTCGTGCACGATATTGTCGCCATCCTCGGTGTCCTCCAACGTTCGTTTTCTTTGTCGCTGAAAATAGACGATTCAGAGAATTTCGAAAGTGGAAACATAAGAATCTGCCCTCACCGAATATGATCCCCATTTTTTGTTTACTTGATCGTAGGGGGTGCCGCGTACGTCCGTCCTGAATGAATTATTGTAGCAAGAGTATTGAATCACTGTCGTGGAGATGTACTAAAACTTACAGCGCTTTCTGGAGCCCTTTGAATAGCTCTGCTCTCCACGTGACCCGCTCTCTAGTAAGCCTATCCAGCGCGGCCGCCCTCTCCTCCATGTTTGCGTATTGCATATTTGAATAAACCCTACTAAGAGTCCTCATTAAATCGAATGAAGAACTTTCAGACAACACACAGTGCACCTTCAATGTCGAAATGACCTTGAGGATGAATGAAAAGAGCGAAACGAAAAACGATAAAATCGGGCAACTAGTGAATGCTCGACCCAAAAAAACTGACAGGAATCATCTCACCAATCTGAAGCAAAATGTTATTAAATCGAATTACGAACTTTTGACAACATAATACACCGTCACACCCACGAACGAATTCGCGAAAAACGATAAAAGCAACTAGAGTTGCGAATAGGAATCATCTGGAATCTGTGCAAAATGTTAGCTGTAACTGCTTGAAAATTGATTCCAAATCGATTCACTTTATGGAAATCAGATGAAAACGAAAACGTACTCTTGGCTGAACCAGATTGCTAAGAGCTGCTAAGAAGTCAAACGGGAGCTAGGTTCTATTTCCCAGCGACCGCTGATCGGCGATCGCTTAGCTGTGAAAGAGGCCTAAATGGCTGATCGTATGTACAAATATATGAACATTGGGCAGCATCGCTGCGGTCTATTCAAGTGGTCAAAAGGGAACACAGAAGAATATGCATAGAAGACAAAGATAGGGAGAAAGAGGAGAGAGAAAGAGGAGAGAGAGAAAGAGGCTAAAATACATAAAAAAAACTGTGTACAGAAACCAGTTACCAGATTACATGATCCACTGAGAATTTTCGAAAGCAAGTGTCTGCAAACACACTGCACAAATCGCGCCTGAGCGCACGCCTATTACGAAATTTGCCCCGAAATTCACCGATTTATGATCCGCGGGTCATCCGTAACACGGGATTTGCGCATGAGTCATCATTTCTAAAATCGGACGAACCGCGGAGTGCCGTCGGGTCAACGATTTCGCAACCGGATGAACCGCGGACAAACGATTAGGACCGAGGATGGTCCGAAAACGCCTTTTCGCCCGCGGGTGGTCGAAAACAGTCGAGCCACGAGTGTCTGAGCAAGTCATCCACCGTAATTTGGTGAATTCAACGACAGGACTAGAGAGGATAGGTCTTGAGAAGTGCAAATCTATCAGGCTCACTAGTATTCGAGGCCATGAGGAAATGCAGTAACTCCCGTATCGTTTTTCGTAACTTTTCCTGGAACTTCGAAGACTAGCTCGCGCTGCTTGTTATGCTCAGCGGACACCAGCTGTGCTGGTTTACAGCTGCGAGAACTACTATTGTGAGAGTTCTAGGAGCGAAGAATGTTCTGTGAGCGGGTACGTTTGCTCTACTCTTCTTCTTCGTTTCCAGCACATACTGTTGTTATTGTGTCCGTTGAATATTTTGTATTCCTAGTATACAATATTTCTTATTGGGCTTAATTTCTCTGAGCAGTTCTGTTTTGTTAAGGCATGCATCCTGTGGTTATTTGTATCTCCTATGGGTAAGCGATTTTTTATCAGGGGTATCGTTCAATACGTTATTTTTCCCATAACCAATTCAACTTTGGGAAGTGCAACGTGTAATGCGGAATAAATAATAGTTTCGCCATCAATATTGTTCCAGGTGTCCGTTGGGATAAGTGTGCTATGTTGTACAAAAACCAAACATCTCATGACGGCATAACTCTGCACGTATCCAATCCTTCCGATCTGTTGTCATTGTAATATTTGTGTTCCTCACCCGCAGACAAAGCGAGCTCTGGTGCTTGCTTTCCACCACACAATGTTCTTTAGTGCACATGTGAAGCTGCATCAGAGTGGAGCTGTTTTAGTTGACGAAGCTCAGTCCGAGGGATAGGTGTGTGATAAGCGAAGTTTAGGAAAAGTTCGTGACAGTGCCACAGGGTCTCCCCAATTTGAATAACCGAAATATAAATTGTAGTATAAATCTTGGAGGGATTTACTTTTTGGAAGTTAGCAATTCGAGGAACCCAATAAACTGAATGATCTATTCTTGTAGTGGAAGCCATTTTCACAACCGTCAAGCCTCGGAATTCGTAAGGTTCTCCTTGGCATTTAGTATCGCGCCGTTGCCGGGTCCGCTGATCTTTTCAGGGGTCGCCAACTACTCATATCCAGGGCGTGTTGGAAGATTGCTCTGACTTCCTTAAGGTCGTTCTTAATGACGTTGCTTCACCTTTTATTAGAGGCTCCTTATGGTAGTTTACCGGGGCCTGAAATTCCAGCGGTTTTCGTATTGGATTATCAGGTCTTCTCACAGTATGTCCATACCACCTGAGCCATTGCTCTCACATCTTATGATGTACTGGAGCTGTCCTCATAACCGCTCTGCTGTTCTCGTTCCGTACCCCATCCAGCCTCGTCCATCCGCATGCCCATCCTCATTTCTGTATAATAGGCTTGTTCCTTGTGGGCCTTCGTTACGGGCCAGCTCTCCGTGCCGTAGAGCACCGCAGGTCTTACATCTTCCCGGTGTAGTTTTCCCTTACCCACCCTTGACTTCCTTCTATCACAGAGAAATCTAGCTGTTTTTCTCCACTTTACCCATGCTGCAGTCATTTTCCAAGATAGAATGACTGCATAAATTATTATTGTTCAATGGTGCAATGATGGTGCTAGGTTTATCACAAAAATCGAAAATCGTAGGCGGGATTGGAACCCACGCCTGAGGTGCGATTTTTGCGATAAACCTAGCACCATGATTGCAACGTCCTATTCTGGTATACATAATAGAAACCCGCAGAAAAACGGTAATAAAATGGAATTTCATATCATTGTTGACTTGGAAAATCCAAAAAGTATTCATATAGAGCGACAACACAGCAAAGTTATTCTTATGTTTCATTTTACATAATTTTTGTAATTTTGTTTTACCATGGGGTCGTTTTTCGGTGTTTTCCTTCAGCCTTTTTTTTTGGTTGTACACGTTTTTGTACATTTAACAAATAAATAAAGTCGTTCTTGAGCAGGACAGAGAGATGTTTTTTGGTAATGCCATTATTCATTTTTTTCTCAAATTTATAAAGCATGCTCAGCTTAAATGTTGTTTTATCACCAAAGCAGGTACAAAGTGTAGAGCAATCCTATGGCCTTGTATTTTACTCACTTACATAGAGTATTGTATTTTTTGCTTGTAATAAAAATATAATCGAAATTTTGTGATTTGTAGAACGATGCGCTCTCGCTTCGATGCCCTATGTGTCGCGAAGTATGCGCCCTGCCAGCCGGCGGTGTCAGCGCTCTGCCAGCTTCGTTTCTCATCAATCAATTGTTAGATGTAATGCAGGTAAAAATATTGTCGATTCGGTTCATTCCTCAGTGCTGGTAATTTTTGTTCATTAAGTGCAGGTTTCGTGTGCCATTCGTATTGATTTTAAGAGTCATTGATGAGCTGGTGTTAGAGATTTATGTTAATCCGGTTCGTAGAGGAAGGGCGCCGGTACTTTATGACGGATGCAAAAGTATTGATTACTGTGTGGCTAAGTTACACGTAGCTGTTTTGGTGGATTCCGCATATGATATGTTCTATGCGCGAGGATTTGTGCTTCGAAGTGAACAAATAAATAAATGAATCTATGAGTATTTTGTTGAAATATGGGTGCATAGATGAAAGGGTTCTAGAAATACCCAGTGCCTCTGGTATGGATGTCTTAGTACACGTAACGTGCTTATATGTAGAAATTGCGGCATTCATCGGAGCTGTTGAGTAGTCAGTCACAAGCTTTGATTTCTTCTACTTGACATGACAAAATAATAAATAAGGTGCAAATTAGCTTGCTTTGAAATTGCAAGAAGAGAAAGGTTAGAGTTAGTTGTATGAATAGCGCTCGTCTTCTTTTCCGAGGGAGTGTGACTTATCCGGAATGTGTGGTAGAAAATGATTTGTGGAATTTAATACTCGTCCGTAAGATGCTTTTTGTTTTTGTTTTGTCGAATCCGGCGGTGCTTGACCTTTATCTCTTACTAGGTGCTTGATTAGCAAATTCGAGGGCTGGGGTTTGTAAACGATATACTGATGAACTCTTTGTAAAAATACAAATTGCTGAATACTCATTCATATTTGAACCTTCCTTCACAGAAACAACGAAAGGACGTCGTCCCGTCGTGCTCGGTCCATCCAAACGAGCAGCTGCTCTACTGCGAATGTTGTGATCTGGTGTTCTGTCAAGAGTGCCAGAGTTCGGTGATCAAGTGCGGTCTTTCTCCTCTTTTTTTGCCCTTTCCTTGTTTCTGTGACAATTTCGTTACTTTTATCTCCTTTATGATGATTTATCTTACATCGGTCCCTCGTGATGTCTGCGTCGTAAATGTCTTTATACACATTCTTGTCCATAGAAGTGCAGAACATCATTACCGATATGGTAACTTTAGTCCTCTATCGTAGTTTCATTTCATTCATTTATCGACAACTTGGCATTTTAACGACAAATATAATTAGTCTTATTAATCGTCTTATTCCCTGTAATGATAGGTTTTGCTGTTGACTTAGAGGCTAATAGAGGCCAATTCGTAGTTCACGGAAAAGTATTAAAACGTTGTAAAACAAGGGATACGCTCCAGATTTTGTGACAGTGTAGTTTCCAGTTCAATAATAAGGAAATACTAAGGTGTAGCCGTTATGAATTTTCTGAGGTCACTCCTGCTGGCAACTGCTATTACACATCCTTGCACACATCCTTCCTACATTTCTGCCCTATACTTAGCGTTACTGTATTGGTTTGCTCCCGAGTATAAATTGGTAGAAAGGTAATGGCAGAGGGGTCGACGTTGATGGTCCCTAGCGACGCCCCGCCGCATTCCATCCATATCGCTGGGGCGTGATGAATGCGTATTTAGCATACACAATGACTTTCGGGGGCCGGCCGTTATAACATGACAGTGTGTTCACCTTCTCAGAAGTCTGGTACCAATTCATCCCAAAGTAATGGAAGACTTGGTTAGCTCTGGCGGGGATCTATCGCTCGGTTTTAGTAATGGCCTTACCAATGTACTACCCACGTCACAAGTATAAACAAACGTGAATTATTCCCTTGTCGATTAGAATTGGTGCTTCCTGCTGCATTTCTTATGTGAACAACTCTTTTGAGAATTCTTTTCTCCCATTCCTAGTGTTCAAAGGTACAATCAGACCGTCTCATTTGCTCGTGACTGAGCGCTAGGCTCCGAGAGCGATATCGTAATGAGAGAATCATTGCATATTTGAGTTGGCGACATCATTGTTTCGTGAAGAACGCTAGCTTGTGGGACTGGAACGATTTCAAGAGAATTCACGGATACTGTAGCGAACTTGTTCTGCGGGCAGCGGGTTGTACTCTTATTGAATCTGTTGATTGACCTTTCTTGGGAGTTTATGGTAATAGACAGTATTCAACATTGTAAAGTCACATCGGCAGTTACTTGAATACTCGTCATTTATGATTGCAACATTTATATTGAGATTGAATTTAATGTTGTTCACCTGGGTTTAATTTCATCATTTTCAGCAAGAAATGCACGCAGCATACGGTTGTTCCATTTTCAATTGCACTGAAGCGGATGTCGGAGATTGTGCTCTATCGAGCGAAGGTACAGTCGTTGAAATTGCCATTTTTGTCGAATGAAGGTGCTCTTTGGTGATGGAGGAGCTCGTTCGCCGATCTTTTCCTATATTTCTTTATCGATTCGTCGTTTCAGCTACATCATTACGTGTGTTTTTACTTAGGGTCGACTTCGAGCTCTCGACATTGCCCACGTGTCCGTCAGTCAGGAAATCGAGCAGTTGGACAAGAACGTCGATAAGATTGTCGACCAAATCAACGTTACATTCCAGGTTAGCATGATTATGAATAATTTTTTGTCTAAAATACACCATTATGAGACTACTTTCTTATTCTCTCTATTTTTCAAAACTGTTCCTGAGCCTTCTGTTTTGTTCCTCTTCTATTCACAAAGAGCTTCATTTCTCACGATAGAGCTTTTTAGCTTTTCTAGTCTCCAGGCAAATAGCTGCATGCACTCGCTTTTCCTACACTCGAAAGTTTGCCGATGTTACAATGTTTGTGTCGTTCAGCGTTATTTGAAGTGTTTTGGAAAAGGTTTACAGTAATTTAATGGTTTATCTCTTGTAGTAGATAGTAGCGGGAATAGTCGCTCAATATGTGATTTTTAGCTCTTCTTGAAACTCTCACAGGGTGGTATAGATATTTATTTGGCGAACGTTGCGGCGGCACCACCTTCTTCAGAGCTTGATATTTAATATATCTAGCCATGACTTTTCGATCCGAGATCTCCTCATTCCTACCGAAACGAGTGAACAAGCGAACACCTGGAGAGAAAGGAGGGAAACAGTAACCGACTGCACCTAACCATGGGCCGCCAGGCGAATTACAGGGGTACTATACGAAACCGCAACGTGACTAGAATGCTAGCCGAAGGTATGGCTTGAGTTCTCGTGTTATACATAGGCACCCTTACCAGTTGGTTTGTGGATCAAATCAAATTAATTGCCGGATAGTGTAGGTGTTATTTTCCACGGATCGTTTTGTTGCTAGCAGTAGTGCCTCGAAGAATCGCTTGTAAGATTGACAGAGTTTTGTTTTGAGGGTGTTACCTTTACACTTTTTGGTAAATGATCACCAGTATTAGTTTATGCGTTAAAATTAATTTTGACCAGAAATTCGAGCTCGGCCTTATTGAGGTTGCATCATGTAGCTCAGCTCAAAGAAATGAGTTGCGAAAGTGAATGAAATAAAGTCTTTGTTCGAAAACAGCATCTGAGAGAGGATGGATGTGAGGTGGTGCGCGTGGTGCAGTGGTAAGAGGCGCTATTGACCTGCAAGGTCTGTGGTTTAGGGTGAATTGGTATCAAACTTTTTTCGAGAAGGTGAAGACACTGGCGTGAAGGGCGATTGTCCTTTGAAAGTCGTTGTATAGGCCAAATACGCAATCACCATCCAAGATTATGAACGGAACACTAAGGCATGGCGCATCCTCAGATTACTGATGAACCGCGACCGCTTCATCTTTTTTTTTCGGTGCGGAAGAGGATGTGATCCTTCAGGGAGTTGAGGTAACGGATAACACTGTTGGAATGCTAATAAATAAGTACCTTCTTCGTGAATGTTCATTTGGTACAAGTAAGCTGTATTTAAACCTTCATAATCAGTCGTGGTAGAACTCATTAGTAGACGTAAGTAGACAGCTTATAAGTTCATAGACAACACTTTATTCCCAGCTACTTCGCTGAAAATCATTCGCTGTTCTCTTACGGCTTGAAGGTGGCTTCCATCAAGATATATTCCAGGCGTTTCAAATGTTACCTCTTGGGTATTTGTGCATGGATCTTCTTGGGTGGTTGTGTGTGTGAGTGTGTGTGTGTTATCAGCAAAACCCATTGCTAGAGATGATGCGATCGATACCATTTTATAAAAACACTCAGGAATTGCATTGGCGCCTTTCCCATCAGCACTTGGTACGTCTAGCGCGTCCTTGTCGTTGTCGTGTTGATGTGTTACGACTAAAACAGTAGCATTTCTGATCAGCGCGGACTGCACTAGATTGTCATAGCGAAGCAGCTCTGTGTTCCTAAAGCATCCATGAATCTCCTCTAATAGTCCTCAGTCATAGCCCGCTGAATAAATCAGTGTTAGACACAGTTTTTGTTTCTATAACTGACAACTACTCTTGACAGCTACTACTTTATCTTGCTTCGATAGAAATCAGTGGTGCTCAACTGCTACTCACTCAAAAAGAAAAGTTTTGCTGAATTAGGACCGGTCTTTGCTACGAATTATTTATAATTAATTTTACCGAAGGGTTGGCTAATGAGGGGTAAGTTTTTAGGGTGCTTATCTTGAATCAGATGTCCATTTTTGAAATTTCAGCCAAGTGCAGCAGGTTGAGGTTCCTGGATAACCTGAAAAAGCAAATATTACAACGTCAATGAATATGACCATTATTAACCTCGTGCATATTTTCGTTAAGATTTCGGAATGATGCGAAATAGCGATTTTTCTATCGCGAAATTTCATAACCCTATTTTAGATAATTGAAATTTCAAAGATCACGTTAAGATCCGTTCTCGCGTAGAAGAAGATTGATTGATATTTACCTCATCATCTTTACTGGACCGTGAACATCACAATGTACTTCACAAAATCAAATCTCGATTTTTAGCGTCGGTTAAAATTATCTGCCAAACAGCTAAACTGCCCTTTTTCAAGATTCATCGCGCGGGTGTCGCTTTTCATTTCGCGCGCTTATTATCACTAGATAATTTTTTAATCTGTGTGGCAGGATGCAAGTTGTAATATTTTATACATTTAATGAAATCAAATGCAATTATATATTCCATTAGTGCTTGCTTTCGACGAGGAAAAACACTTATCTTTTCGTTACACAAGGCGCAGCGGGCGCTTAGTCATCTTGAATATAAATAAAGATCGCCCTTTATCACATGATTCAGTTGCCTCACGCGACTGTCTACAACAAATCCGTTGTTAACTTTTGAAACTTTTATCAGGTACCGCTGAATTCGCTATAGGTTTGGTGTGTTTATATGGTTCAGATGTCTTCTTCGTCGCCGCAAAAAATTTCCTTCAATTGAGGGACTGTTAATGTTAGGTACTCGTATATTTTCGTACACATAACGTGTCACTACGGCGACGACGTCGTCTGTTTTGCCGTTGTTTTGCGATTAAATCACTGATAACGAGGTTTTATGGCGTTGCAAAGGAATTTCTGACCTTTTCCGGTTAGAAGCAGTCACATTTATATTTGTCTGGAGATGACAGTTTTTTCTCATTCTGAAGCGTATTTGATAGTTCTGTGCTAGGGCGAACACATCAGTAAACTGCCAGAGCTGCGATGACAGTGCGAATGGTTCTCAGAATATTTTTTCCTTGTCATACTCAAATTTCCTTGCTTAGATTTCTTCAGGTTTTCCTTTCAGGTTTGATGTTTTTGAAAAGACGTTTTTTCATCTTAGAAGTGCTTGTGGTTACCGTAATTTTCGTTTTATTCCTAATTGTTTATAAACGGCTCCAATGGTATGATATTTCGACGATCCTCTAGTGCCAGTGGTTGAGATCGTTGGAGTTGTTAATCAAGTTTCCAATTTCTTTACGAAGGATAATCTGCCTGCATGTTTCAACTGCATTTTCATAATATACCACTCTACCGGTCTTATACTTTTACTTTATATAAGGGTTTGAGCAAGCTGTTGAATCCAAAATTTTAGTTTCCTACGTCGCTCATTTTCTACCTCTGTCATCTGAATCTGTTTGCAACTCTTGTTGAAAATAGAAGTCGATCGAACTTCTTGTTTCAACATTGCTGTTTTAGCGCATTCTTCCATTACCAGTTATCATTGCGTTGTAGTTGGCGGCAGATGGAATTTACGACTTTGACTTTGCGATTTATCACATATTGACCGTTGTTCATTCTCTTGATCTCCTTTCTCTGTTCTATGCACCACTTATTAGTTCTGTTGTTTATTCCTTTCCTTGATTCCTAACACTCAGACTTTCCTGTACTTTCTGAAAGCCATGATGCCTCTCCAGCTAACAACATCAGAAAGCATGATAAATTACAGAAAGTCCATGCCCATCAAATCCGTGGATTAAATAGGAGAGAACTTGAGAAATCTTTCTCTTCCTCCTTTGTTCCGTCTCCATTCAATCCAAATTGTCGTTACCTGCACAGATAACGGAAAATTGGAGGGTGCGCACAATTGTCGAAAACAAGAACAGTTGTAAAAAAATGGGAGGTGTTTGAGAGCAGCTACCATTTTTATGACAGGTCGGTTTTCGGCTCACTAGAGAGGTCAGTGGGCGTGCACCAACGATTCCCAACGAGATCTACGTGGTAAAGGCATCGTACGGGGATCGCAGCCAAAACGGCTGCGAGCCATCAGATGGCCCAAAGAAGAAAATAACCTATCGCCACTAAGCTGTTGTGCATAAACTTTTAGTTTAAAAGTGTCGTGGATAGTGTCTCGGTGGCGCAGTGATTAAGTATAAGGGACTGTCTTGAAGTGTGGATATCAGATGTTGGGACCCTTTTCCGCGCAACTTTTTTGCTTTATCACTTTGATCCGAAACTTTTTTACCTTTATCACTTTGATCCGATTGCTTGATCGGCTTTAGCCCTCTGTTGTTCTTTTCACGTATTTCTGCCCCATATCGGTCATTCTGAAAAGTTACCACTATACTGTATTCAACTGTAACCGTCTCCGGACGAACTCTTTCTATCCTCCTCCATTCTATAGATTGTGGGGCATTGGTTTGCTTATCAACTCTCTGTAGCTGTTAGTGATTACTATCCAGACGAGCGAAACAATTACGAACTTGAATGATTTTATGTAGAAGATCATTTTAGCTCACTTAAATTTACTGTTTTTTTCAGTTTTTGAGCCCCTCTTTTTCGTTTTGGATTTTGATCACTTTCGTTTTTCAGGAAGTATCGAATGCTGTGGAGAGCCGTCGACGCGATCTGATCGATAGTGTTCGCGTGCGACGCGACGAGAAGCGGAAAGTTTTGAAAGATCAGATAGAGGCGATTACGGACGAAAAGAAGAAGCTGTCGAAGGTATCGTTCTCTCCAGCAGTTTTCTTCATTTGTGCAGCATTTCATCGTGAGATCCAACTGGTGTCATTGGTACTAGAAGTTCCAGTCTTTGGTCAATCCTTCAGAGCATTTATAATTGCTTACGGTTTCTCCAACTGTTTTTCTATTAGGAACTGGAGTCGTGCGAGCTGGACGTGCGATCAATGGCGCGTCAGCTGAAGACCATGGACACTGGATGGGAACGACAGTTCACTCAGCCTCGTGAGAATGCCTTCCTCAAGCTCAACACGAACTCTACTCAATTGATCTGTGGTGAGCTTATACTGTACCATCACTTAGAAAAACACTAGAAAAACGAATTTATATATTGTTAATCCAGTGCCAACGAGATCGAGTAATATATGTCTCAACAGTAAAATGCTTTAGCGTCTTCATTCAAAAGAGAATATTAGAATTGAAAGAAGGAGGAAGGAAGAATTCTTCTGCGAAAAGTTTTGAAAATTGGTACCTTGTCTAGCCTTTAGCCTATTCTGCAGTTTTCCCACATTTCTTAGGAATTTGCGTCAAGCATTTGTGCTGTCGTCCACTTCACCCCCGATCTTGAAAAACGTCCGGTCTGCGACTTTACCAGATGGGAGTCGGAGTTTTTTGGTTTTTTTAAATGTTCTTTTTTTTTTACTTTTGTCTCATAGCTTGCGTTGTTATCTTGGATCCTGAATACTTTCCTAACGTTTCCTTCACGTGTTCTCACAGAATGAATGAGTTTTTCGTTGCATACTTGCGTTCACCTTTTCGCCGTGTTATAATTTCTCCACGCCTACTATCTATTTTGTAAGAAAATTCGTAAAAATTCACCATTGAAATACCAATTTTGGGTGGTTGTCATCAAGCGGAAGTAGTAGGTATCTTTCAGGCTCTAAGAAATACTTTGGAGTCAGAGGAGTAGGAATCGTAATGTCGAGTGAAGAGTACCTTAAAACCAGACTTTTAGTTCTAGGATTACGAAGACAACCTATTTGGTAACTGAGCTTGTATCTTCAAAATGTTCTACAAAACTGTGTACCTTCGTACTCGGCTTGTTACTAGTTAGGAAATGTTTTTTCAGATGTGCAACGATGTCTGGCGGATTTCGGTTCTTTGACGGCTTCGACGACGTTTCCTGGGGAGACGGTGGTCGAGCTGATTGACACTGCTTCGACACATACTGAAGTGAAACTTCTTGTTAGGTAAGTGTGAAAGTTGTAGCAGTCCCTGGTCGCGATTCCATATATACCATTTATTTGCTTGAGATCAAATCAACTATTGAAATTGCTTTTAATGTACAGAGTAGGACGCGCGTGGTGCATTGGTAGTAGGCACTGCTGACACCCACACGGTCGAAAGATCGGGCTAAGGAAGCCTTGCATCACTCCGAGGTTGGGTGAATTTGTACCAGACTTGTCTGGGAGATAAAGATTCCGGCCCGGGTATAAGATGGACCGAGCAAGTTTATTGTATAGGCCAAATACGCATTCGCCATGCTTCTACGATTCTGAAAGGAACACGAGTGTGGTGGGGCGCCTTTAGAGGATTTCAATGCCTTGCCTTTCGCCTTTTCTAATGTACAGAGTAAACACTATAAAACAGTTAAATTCGGCTGATTAGATGTGCGGAGAAAATGCTCAGGAGGAGACCCTCTTCTGCGCCTTGCAAGTTTTTTTTTCTAAATTCGTCATAGGCGCTTTAATTATTCCTCTCTTACTTGCTTTTCGTACTTGACCATGGTGTTCCAGGACATTTGACGTCGATGGTCGGGCGCGAACTACGGGAGGTGATCCTTTAGACGTGAGGCTTCAACACGAAGATGCTTCGCTACCGATTTCGGTGAATGATCTTGGTGATGGCACCTACGAATTATGCTTCCGGTAAGAGGCCCAGCTCGTTATCCTAGTTTTTGTTCCTTTCCCATCCAATCTCTTATGGAAAATTCTCCAATATTATAACTTGTAGGGTGCAGCAGGCTGGTAATTATGAAGTTGAAGTGGATATATTCGGTCGCCCGATAAAGAATAGTCCGCTCACTGTTCCTGTCTCTTCACATCATCCACCGAAGTAAGTTCACTGACTGGTTTTATCTCCTTTGGATATTTTTTCGTTTATGATGATCTCTTCCTGCGAATGTCTGTCTAGTTTTAGGTGGCAGTTACCAGTCGAGCTTTATCAGCCCGTGAAAGTGGCTATGAACGGCGATCATATACTGCATGTGCTTGACACCGGTAATGAACGAGGTTTGTGTTGTCTGTTTGAGGCGTTTTCATGTTTGGTTATTTTTATATCATCGTGTTGCCTACAGCTACCGTGTAGGATTACCTGTTTGTCATTACAACTGCATTTTCAAATGGTGTCGAGATGATTCCGGAGCCTGTACGATAGCAAAGATCATACCTTCTAAGAATTATTAGAATTATGGTTTTAAAGTTTTTTTCACATACCAATTGTACCAATAAATTATAAGTACCAATTGAATTTGTTGAAATTTTAGTTTTTTTTCCTGGTGGACATATGCGTATTTAAGGATTTCTGATTAGTGTGACACCATTATGGTATAGAGCTGCTTATGCTCGATGCTTTCAGTGAGAATCGTTAGAGATACCGGCGAGGTAATCAGCGACATCAAGGCTCAGTGTCTCAAGGGCGGTACGGCAGTTGGTATGGCGCTTCTGAGCGGCGGCGATATGGCGATTCTAAATTGGAGAACGAAGAGTATTACGAGGCTAGGATGCAAGGGAGACGAACTTCAGGTGGGAACCAGTAACGATTCTTTAAACCATTGACGACCGCGCGCTCCCTTCGTGTCTGGCGCGGGACCGCGCGCACGTACAGTGGGGAGAGTGCCTCGGCGGCATTAATTGTTTTCAAAATGATCATAAGAATAATTTTTCTGGGTATATTGTTGATTTTGGAACACCCTTATGTAATTATCAGAAGTAGATGATTTTCAGACCCTTTTTCGAGCTTGTTGAAGGGTCGTTCACTTGATGAATATCTTGAAGCTTTCATAAAACGGAAAATATAGAATGGGTAGTAACTTTGCCTAAATGGACACTCCTACCTACATGTCCCACGCGACCCTGAAGTGTGGTCCGCCGAAGTGCTACATGGGTAGTAACATTGCGCACATGGCTCACTGTCAGCCCACAAGGCATTTACACGAACAGTCATAAGGGATCTCACGAACAGACAACGAAGCATAGTCCGGTGGCGGATTATACGGGTCCACGCGGTGCAAAAAGTGCATCCCACCGGAGGGACAAACGGTCGTCAATGGGTTTAACTTCGAAAATATCTTCGAAAATCGATCAAGGATTGACTTCCTAGTGAAGGAGTTGATGTGGTTTTTTCTTCATGTCCATGTAACCCGAGCATAAACATATTATCATGACAGCGAAATGTATTTCCACTCAGAAGGTCAGAATGAAACGTTTATTTAATCTTTCACATTCTCATATTCAGAGTATTAACTTCTCGGAGTTCGTCGAGCCGATTGATCTTGCTGCGGATCATCGGGGCCGATATCTAATTGCAGATGCGCAAAAGGTAATTTTGTTTTGATGACTAGAAAACGTGCGGGTTAGAGGTGCGGTCGGACAACGACATTTTCTGAGATCTTTTGTTTTTTTTTTGACGGAAATCTACTCTCACTAGAGTCCGAATGCTGAGAATTCGGAAATACACATTTAAAAATTATTATTTGAGTAATTCAATAAGTGCAACAATGATTCAATAAGTCATCATCAATATGTGCGCTTAGCATTCGGTACAGCAGCACTTTTTAATGACCGCTGCTCGTAGTCCACAGTTCGTAAAGAAGGTTATCTTCATTCTTTTCCCACTTCCTTTGCCTTTCGGGAATACAGATATCTTTTTTGAGTTCGTTCTTGGGCTTGATCCATTGTTGACAGTTTTCCAACACGCGTAATACTCGGAAATGCCTTCAGCCATTTACAGACTGTTCAGTTTAGACAATTATCAGTAGACTCATTGTTTGTAGAAATAATGGTTCATAATAACCTTGTTTTTTGTAAACGTGCCATGTCACGCGTTTCTGACTTAAAAGGAGTTCTGTAGCTTTGCGCAACAATTCATTTCTGCCCGGTCTTAAGCACTATTATACTAGAGTTCTCTAGTGTAGCCTCAAAATCACAGTGGGTAAAGAGGTTCGTTTCATACCAGCACTTGTGTTGTGCTTTTCAACACCTACATTCTCTTCTCCCTAGCTCTGTTCTTTCAGGTTTTCGTGTTCGATTCAAATATGCGGCCACAGTTCAGCTTTCTGACTCGAGGTCAGACGGTTACTTCGGTGAATGTCGGCCTCGACGATGATATCCTTGTTGGAACAACCCATGGTCTTCTCCTATTTGACGGTGCGGGACGATTCCTTCGTGAGATTCCAATCGCACCAGAAGACCACAAGTGAGTCCTACCATTCCGTTTCAAGCATTTTTCTTTTACGGATTCGCGGACTTTTTCACGATTTAACATCTCAATTTACTCAGTGTTCCCGTTGGCGGACTACTTACTTTTTTGGCCGTGCAGAAGATTTATTCATTAATTTTGCGCTGCCTTGACCGCATTTTTTGCTGTTCCAGGGGACGAGTGATGGTGTCGACGTGTGCGGTATGCCCAGAAACTGGTCTCGTTATTGCTGGCGTTGTGGATGCGAAAACGAATAAGGCACAATTGGCGGTGAGACGCATTCCTCGTTATGAGCCTAACGGTTCCACATGAATCGTATTATGCTCTCTTACTCGTTCTGCGCTGGCGAAAAGCTGCCAGAAAGTTATGTTCTACGTTCATAAAAAGAAATGACAAACGATCTTGTTGTAACATCGTTGCCGAGTCGAATGTGGAGAAGATTACTTTAGACAGCGGCGTGGAATACAGGGGTTCACTTTACCTTACTTCAATCGGACGTGAAACGCTTACATTAGCGTAAAAAATATAACAAAAAAGTAAATCTTGAACTGAACAGAAATACACTTTGTGGCTCTTTTTGGCTGGTATGAAATGTACATGAACGATATAACAAGGATTTCAAATAACTGACATAAGTAAGTAAAAGTAAAGTAAAAAGTTAAAAAAAAAACTGAGATACCCTACAACGGCATGAGGTGAAGACAGGCTAAAACATGGAGAAGATGAGGAAGGTTACCAGAGGTAATGGAGGTTATGGTCGATGGTCGAGATACTTTGAGATCTTACTTCCTCCTTCTCTGCCAGTGCATTTTGCTTCATTCTGGGTAGATATATGTTTTATGTCTTTTCGAAAAGGGGAGCATACAAAGCTCTCGAAAGCATAAGCTGGGACTCTACACCTGTGCTTACACTGAGGTGGTGCAGAGTTTCTTGCGCGAGTTTTTTCTTCGGAGTCTTTTTTCCTGGGGAAGTGCGTCTACTGCCTCTACATGGTCAGTTAAATTAGTAGATTGGGTGCTGGTTGTGTAATTGGTTGCATTAGATTTCAAATTCTTAAATAAAATGGGAAGTCGAACGGAGTTTCATGTAAATGCAGCGTAGAGCCCGTACCCTCGTCTTTTTGGACGGGAGTTGTCGAGGATTTGCGACTGTATTCAGTTTGCATATTTGCGTAATCCTTGCTTCCCATATTTTTAGTTGCAATAAAATGAACGTTTGCGTGATAAAAATTTAAGAGGTGCCGCCGACACGCGCACGGTCAAGTGATCGATCTTTTCCTGAGCTCAACAAACCTTCCGTCTGGTAACTTGGTATCAGTCTTGTCTGGGAAGGTGAAGACACTGACATGGTAGGCAACTCCTCACAGGTCATTGTGCAGAACAAATATGCATTCGCCCCGATTGCGTTGTCGCGTCTTCAGGGAAGCAACCATTTAACATTTAATATTTAACATACATATATTACCTGAGGAAACCGCAAGTGTAGAGGAAGTAATAGAGCAAGCATACCCAAAGTAGATTTGTCCTACATGTAACGTCTACCTCGGAGTATATGCGTGAAGAAAACTGTTGGAAAGAAGGTAAGGGATCATCGGAATGAAAAAAACCAAATGTTACGTCACCTGTAACGCACGTACAAGTTTCTTTTGAATTCTGTCTGGATGCCAGGTTCGTCTTCTTCTGAGTTAATGTAGAGAACCCCATTCATGCCATTTTACGACCATTTACCGTTTACCGCTTTCATTATGCACTTCTGTCCTTGGACTCGTGCGGTGCGGTGGTAAGAGGCGCTACGGATACCCGCACGGTCCAGCGATCGATTAACGCCCGGGCGAACCAGGCTTTTCATCCATCCCTGGTCGGGTAAATTGTTACCGGACTTGTTTGGGAAGGTGAAGACACGGACTCGGTATAGCGGCGGGGCCCTGCATGTCATTGTATAGGCAAAATACGCATTCATTGAGCTTTTACGATTGGAACAGAAATGCGGCGGCGCGTTCTCAGAGAACTGATCGTCACCTTTACCTTTCATTGTGCACTTTTGTCTTCACTCATATTCTCTGATAGATTTTTGTCGTTGCAGATTTCACGATACAAAGGAGCTTTTGTGTTCTACATCGACTCGTATGGCGCACGATTACGACGGCCATGTGGGGTCTGCGTGGGCACTGGTGCTCGAGCCGGCCAATGCCTTATAGTGGACCACGCGTCAAACTCGGTCCGGATGTATAGGTTTAAATGAAACGGTGTTTTGCAATAATTGAAACAACTGTGCATAACTGCAAATGGTCCATGAAATATCCTTACTAATAACTCGATTTCGAAAGTGCATCAATCCGTTTTGGTGTGCTACAGTACCGTGGGTATATCAGGCTTCAAAAGCATGTTTGATAATTATTGAGCACTTGTCCTCGCCCAGTGACGTGCTTGGCCAGAATGCAGCTCAGCTTAAGATAACTCCTTTCTTATGTTTCAATGAAGTGTTGCCCTTCGAGGGAGTTGGCTAGGCGACTGATGTCGGTGTTCTTCCGTTTGTTACACAACGGGTGGTTCACGTTGTTCTTATGCAAATTGTTGGCTCAAATTCGTGTTTCCTATGTTCTCTGTTCGTTTTCTTATCACCACGCAGTCGTGCGTCTTCATACCACTGCGATCATCGGTTACTATGTACCATTCACTGTATATTTAGCATAATTTTGTTAATAGAGACCTAATAAACAGTTGATGTTTAGTTAATACATCGCATGTGAATTGTATTGGTCACTGCTTGGTAGACGAAGTGACGACCACTAAGAAGAGGATGTAGGCGACCGAGGAGAGAAAGCACATATTCGAGGTTGTCAGATAGTAGTGAAAAAGTACACAAGGGTGGAAGAAAAAAAAACATAGGTCACCTTGATAAAACGTTTTGCAATCAAGTTGGTGCCTTAAACGTTCTCTTTGTCAGATTAAAAACAAAGAAGAACAGTTAGAGAAGAGCTACATAGGAGATTGTAAAAAAGAGACGAAACATCCTGATAGGGCATGTCCTTAAACCGTCTCGAGCACTGGAAGAATCTCGGAAAAGTTGGCTTTTTGTATCCCTCTACGAATTGAGAGTTGATGGTCGTGAAACGGAGGCAAGGAGAAAGCTGCGTTCAGATCGACCTATGATAATTTTACTGAAGCAGTCTCTAAAGAAGTCGCAACAATCGGAACAACAAGTACCTCCTTGTAGTGGTCCGAACTCCAGAGTACACAAGTACCAGCTATCTGGCGTCTGCAGGGTGTTGAAAGGAACATGGAAAGTTGAACAATCAGTTGAGTTGAACTACCACAGGTCTGTGCTCCCTTAGCAGCGCAATGCAAAATCGTTTTTCACCAAATCGTAAGAAAAAGTCGAAAACTTCGACTCGATTGAAATACTTCGAAGCCGAGCAAATAATCCGCATCTTCTGTCACTCGGAATGGCGCGTTTCCTTAGTGAGCACTATTTCAGCCAAGTGGACGATGTTAAGAATGAGCTTCTGCAATTTTTGGCTTCTGCAAACAAGGAGTGGTCCCGTTACCCGCCTAAGCGGATTGCTAGTAGATTTCCTTGAACCATTAAATAAATCGCTTAACGTTGGAGTCCAATGGTTTGCCGTTTTCGGGAAACAACATGTGATGTGGAGTTAGAAAGGTGATGGCTTCAGTTCACCCTAATATAAGTCTGGGTGGTTAGGTGAAAAGAAGGCAATGGCAACTACAGAGACATCAGAAGGAATCAAATTCGTACGAGTGTTCAACAGAAAGCAAATTCCAAACATCTCAACACTGGACTAACGACGCCTATCTAATGTACATGTTCTTCAGAGCCTCTTCAAAGTCTTTGGTTTACTTTCAATCTTTTCCTCTACACCGCTTCAGAAACTCCCATAACAAAGTCAATGGAGCCTTACGCGAAGATTCGACAGTAATGCAGTGTGGCTCTAACGACTCTAAAATCCTGGGCACACTTCGTCAGGTTGTTAAGTGTGAGAAGCTTCGTGTTTCGGTGAACTGATAAGTTGCTATCGCTTGCTATCACGCGAGCAACGTGATGAAACTCCACCCAGATCAGTGTACATACCTGTTCGCTTTATCACTCGCCACGCTTCCTTTTAAGGCAAGACTTGCTAATAAAGGCATATAATTTGAAATTATGGAGCTGCAAATACCTGCTTCCTTTGTTGTTCTTTTTCTAACGTTACCCATGGTTTTTTAGACCCATTAACTTTTTGCGGTTGCCAGATTTGTGCATTCGAGATTCGTTAACGAAAGGGTAAATCCTTGTGAATGAAACTTTTGGGATTACGACAAGTTTGATCACAGTTAGGACGAGTTACGGCCCCTGTCACAGCAGCTATGATGAACCTTTGCCGCTGATTCGATGTTCTCGTTCTTTGTAATCGTTTTCAAACGTTCGTTGTTTAGTACACAACCGTCTACTATACTGTATAGATTCTAGTTGAAAATTCAGATGAAAAGCCTCATTTTCCTCGTTGCTGTTGTCGTCGCCTCCGCGGTCGTTCTGCCTCCTTCGGAATTGGCTTCGATCGAGTGCGACATGTGTGAGATGGCAGTGAAGACGGTGGTGCCGATGCTCGACCAGGATACCAAGGATATTGAGAACGTGAGTGCCACCCTGTCTACCAACAACATTTTGGCACTTGTCAAGAGCCAACCGTATCAACCGCGCTTGAGTAAAAAATTTAATTTCCGCTGAACTTCGCTCTTAGGGGTTTTCTGTGTTATTATCTTGCATACTGATACCGGTTCTGACGTTTGTTTTGCGAATTTCGGCTTTCAACCATTCGTATTGCCAAAGTGGTTAAGTGGTCCCGTCAAAAATACCTGTTTGGCTGGAAGTTCGTCTAGTAGGATTATTTGGTACGCTAGTAACGAATCTGGTATCTTTTCTCGGATTCCGATTGATTTCGGTAGATTCAGGTAGGTACTCCCCTGCGCTGCCACCTTGCCCCCAGCCATGGTTACGCCCTCTTTCGACGTTCTAGCCCTTCTACTCTCTGATGTGTATATCAATACGTAGAAGGATTTTTGCACTACACAGGAAAAAAGGATTTGGAACGAATCACCTACAAACGGGCAACATCCTTTAAGTTTATCAGTAGGGTTAGGAGTGCATCCGTTTTGTTCAGGATATTAGCTTTACCATCTCCGGAACGTGAGAAGGAGGTATGGTATAAATGTTGTAGAAGTTATAAAGAAAAGAAACTAATTTGAACTTCAGATTGCATTTTCTATATAAGAATAACTCCTCCGATGAAAATTTAAAACGATAGAATCCAAATGATCCCATAAGACTGATGACGTGCTCTACTGTGTTGTGCCTCGTGTTCCCAACGCTGGACCGTGTTTCAGATTGATAGTGCTCAGGCCGCTGAAATTTTCCGGGGGGAGGACGTTAGGCAGGAATCCTAATTGCCAACTCATGGCGCGCGCAAGGTGACAGTACCTGCGGACCATTGCCGAGTTCATGGCGTGCACGTGCACACTGGTCCTCGCCGCACGCGATCTTGGCCCGGCCGAGCTCCTCGATGAGGCGCTGGTGACCCGACGGAGGAGTGGAGTCCGATGGCCGCCGAGAAATGTTCCAAGCGCCTTCGCCTACATAATTAGCGACCGTGTAAATAGTCCAACAACTCGGTTACGCATGAGCGTAATATCGTAGCGTATCAAAATTTTGAGCTCTTTTCAATGAGCTCAGTCAGAAGTCCATAAAGACAACTGCTGACGACCTTTCTCAGACACCGAAAAAGAAATATCAAGGGAACAATTTGCTATTACAAATTCTATAGTTCCCTGCATTTGGTTTCAGAAGTTCGACGAAATAAAACGCTTAAGAAAGCGAGGTGCTGAGAAGGTTAAGATCGACAAGTAGTGTCGAGGTATTAGATGCATGAACCACTACGTAGTATTTACAGATAACATTATCTTGTGGATTCTCTGGTCAGAATCATGCAAGAGGGGTTAGTACGAGAGAGACTACGAAGTACTTGGCTCAAATGTCCGGACACGTCACAAGACGAGCAGTTTGAATTCTGTAGTATAATTATCAATGTAATTGCCTGAGATTTGAATCCTGCTCCGTGGCTCTCTCTAAAGCCCTGTTCATAGCATTCGCGTTTCTCATTTCTCGTCTCCGTTCATGAGCCTCTCTATTTTTGTTAAAGTAAACATCAGATTGAGTTCTACATGGAATTCGGGTTTTCCAATGATCTCATCTTAATAGAATTGGGTAAAAGACGATTATTTCACCATTCAAGGTACACGGTCTTGAAAATCGAAAAAGGCTCACCAACAGCTGTTTTTATGGACCTTTCATTAAGCCCATTGGAAAGAGCTCTGAATGTCAATATGCTATCAGGTTACGTGCATGTGTAACCGGGTCGTTAGACCATTTACACGGTCGCTAATTATGTAGGCGAAGGCGCTTGGAACATTTCTCGCGGACCATCGGACTCCTCTCGTCCGTCGGGTCACCATCGCTTTAACGAGGAGCCTGGCCGAGCCAAGATCGCGCGCGGCGAGGACAAAAGTGCACGCGCACGCCGTGAACTCGCCAATGGTCCGCAGGTACTGTCACTTTGCGCGCGCCATGAGTTGGCAATTAGGATTCCTGCCTAACGTCCCTCACCCAAATTTTCCCCAAAGAATCCCAATTGGGGCACTGGCAAGGCTAAGGATTAATACATCGGCATTGACATAGTGCTGTCCATCTAGGTTCACAATTGAGGAAACGACAGTGATGCAGAACAAGTCTTATTCAAACAGTTCTTCAACAATTTCAATTAAAATTAACAAAGTTAACAGCAATTTAACCTCAGACTGGCAACCAAGCCCTTCTTCTTACAGTTCCTCGTTGTTCCCGAATTTACTTCTAAGGTGTATTCATCGAAGGAGAAGTAGAACTCAGATGATAGAAAAGACTTGAAATTCGGTGGCACCCAAGCCGAAGCAAACCAGCTAATACGGCAGTTCAAAACAACTATGAGTGAATGTTTTCTGTGAGAAAATGTATATTTTCTCCGCTATCTGTCTGAAACCAGTGAAATATTTAAAAAAATAAAATAAAATTAAATTAAAAAAATTAAAATAATACTTAATTAAAATAATATTAATAATTAAAAAATAAAATAAAATATAATAAAGATGGCACTGCATGTTGATGGTCTAAAAACAAACAAGAGACGACAGGGAGCATACATTTGAGTAAAGACGCTTTCCAAAACGGTAGTAAACAAATGAACACGACAATCGCTTGGTTACCATCTATAAGAAAGTGAAACTTTCGAAACAGGAAAGAAGTGGATTAGGAAGTTATATTTATTAGCCTGTTTCGCCTCTTAACCCTAGACAGGCACAAAGAAAAGCATGAACACTCCTCGAGGCTCGTCAGTAGGGAAAGGAGTGCATGGACCATCTATGTGGAAGGGGTTTATATATGTTGATGTCAGGTTCAAATAGCCTTTTGCTCTGGTAACAGGTCTAATAATATTGACTTTGTTACAAAATGGAATCAAATTTAGGCTGTGAACAAGGAATGCAAGGCACTACTCCACAAAATCCCATTTGCCACCCAGAAATGTCAGAAATTTATCGATACTGATTTGAACAAGATCATCAAGGAACTTGAGTCTGGAACGGCTCCGAGCGACGTCTGCAAGAAGATTGACATGTGCTAAGCGAAATGAACATTCATATTCGTCTATTTATACATCTGATGCAGAATAAATTGTCATAAATAGGCCATGCCGAATTGTCAATAAAAAATTTAAAGAAATAGAAAGGCGTTGAAGTGTTGTTTATAGTTATTTCGTAAATCTAGTTAATTTTACCTAATTCAACTTTTCGCCTGAAACAAAAAAAGCATGCAAAAATAGTAGGTATATGGTCGAAAAAAAGTAAATCGGTTGACAAGCAGCTACTGCTGTGAGTTTCGACTGAAGGTAGTTAACAAGAAGACAAGCCAAAAACCCATCAACCGAGCATGAAAACCTCAAAAGAGAATTTGCACACAGTTTTCCAGGAGCCATAGAGCCATAACTGGAAGCTCGATGTGCTGCTTCTCAAGCTGGCAATCTTCATCACAGCTCTTTCCAAGGGTTTAAAAAGTGAAAATAGGAAGGTTGTTGATCTCTCTATCTTGCTCACATTGCCGGCTTTTCGACTTCCTTCGCAGAGTTCCCACATTTTCCTGTATAATTGGTTATCACATCGACGGAAAAGAAAGGAACACATAGCCGCCTCATTTCGAGGTCATACACCTATTTTTAAAGAGCTCAGCGACAGGTAGCGAACTCAATCCGTATCCTACTAATTACTAGGATGTCACCTACCAGCTGTACTCCCGTTGATCATCGATATGCTCAAGTGAGCGCCAGTAACGCCCTC
Source organism: Nippostrongylus brasiliensis (assembly GCA_030553155.1). NCBI lineage: Eukaryota > Metazoa > Nematoda > Chromadorea > Rhabditida > Heligmosomidae > Nippostrongylus > Nippostrongylus brasiliensis. The sequence continues at coordinate 24,142,067 of CP130734.1, forward strand.
ATTCGTCCCAGTCGCGGTCCATCCGGGGGCCCTGTTCGCTCGAGGAACACGACGAACATCGATTCGATCGTCCAGGGATTTGGCGAAGAAGTCCAACCAGCGCAAAGGTGGGGGACCTGGTGTTCTTCTGACGTCCCGTGTAATCCAGTCAGTAACGGCTCTCGTCCAACGGTCGTCACGAAATCGCATTACGTGTCCGGCCCACCTGATCTTCGACAACTTGGCCCATGCGTCTGCGTCTCTGATCTTGAACTTACAATATAGTGCGGAAATATAGTATATAGTAATTTAGTTTCGGAGGGCGCGAGTCACTCCAAGAATCTTTCTTTTTATACTTCGTGTACTGGACTGTTCCCAGTGCCCAATACGAATTTTACTTTCATCTCACCTCAACAACCATTTTCGCTTAACCACTGTTTGTTGTTCCGAACATTCTTTGAAGCGTGAATAGAAAAGTGGAGGAGGCGGGCAGCCAGTAGGCTGTCTAGCACATTCACCAAAGGAACCCCCAGATGCCGCTCTGCGGCTAGTTTTATACCCGCCGACTCAGAACTTCTATGTGAGGTCATGACAAATGCACCACGACCTTAGTGCAAACTCGTGACACTCCCGATCACGAAAAATTAGGAGTTGCGAATGAAGAATTGGCCGATGATTTTCTGCCATAGCTGACATGAGCGAAACAAAAAATAGAGCCACGGTTTGAAAGAAAGAGTGCGAGAAAGAGTGCAGAAAAAAGGAGAATCTAGAAAACCAAGAAAACAAATAAATCAACACAAATATACATCATCATGAATCACTACACCGATGTTTTGATTGTCGAGGGGTCAAGGAGTGGTGTTCCATGCATCGAGTGGAGTTGATGATTGCGAAGATGCGTGAGGACGATAGCGCGCGGATGTTGGCGTTGACGATGGCGAAAACGAAAACATGAACGTACAGAAGGTGCTGTGATGTTTCAGAATATCGGAAATACGGTCTGATCTCTTGCAAAAGATACAAGCAGATGTCGATGAGAACGTGTTGGTAGCGTGGGTCGCAGCCTGGAGACGTCTCATACAGTTCATGAAAGTTGGAATTTCAGTTTGTAAGTTCATGAAGTTCATGAGTTTGGAAGTTCATGAACTCTAGCTTCCCTGGCAGATTTAGATGCATTTGGTGGATGTTCAGTTGATCAGCGCAGTTCAGACAGAAGCAGTATTTTGACCTCCGATAACGCATTGTATTACGTTCTAATGGAATAATTGTCGAGAAGTTCGGTCCTTAACATGCTGGGTAAAACCCCCTTCTGCCACGCGGTTTGGATTGGATAAGATATGTTTGGCCAAGAACCGCCTCGACGTCATCCGCACAAATCCGGCCAAGATTTATTGGACTGACCTCAAACTTGGGTAATTAAGCCAGCAAATATATGCGCACGCGTAATATGACAGACGATCTAATAAACAAAAGATACGAGAGGAAAAACAATTTCTGAAGACAATAGGAAACGAGAAAGGAGAGAGTTAAGTCTAATGATCGGCTGACCATCCGAAGTTGTCTATTCTAGTGTTGCATAGCGTTCTTTATATAGGAATCGGTCCATCGAGTGTTTGTCTATCTCGAATTGGTTGCGTCGTCTTGCTCCAAAACATTAATCGTAGCGGCGACGGTGACGGCTCTTTCCTCCCATAGTCGTTGATTCATATTTTCACCATGTTTAGCCTGCGCCTGGAAGTAGTCGTCGCAAGAAATTCTTTATTTTGCAAGGAATAACTTATTCCGCGATAACGAGCATGTGTTGTCATTTATTTCGAATGCCTCCATTTTCTCGATGCGGCCGGCGAGATTGCTCAGAGGGACGTGAACATCCGATGTTTTGTTGCTTCTCGGCCACGAAAAGAAGTTTATACTCACCGATGGGGGCGTGCCTGTCATCATTACACCTGTGCGCATCATGACTTCTGTGCAAAGTGACATTTCGTTGTGCGTCGTTGTGGTCACATGTAGTACAAGTCCGGCTATATATAGTTTATTAGAATATAGAATATACATAGACATACAATAAGGCAGACGAGATCACACATATACAAGGCAACAGAAGGCAATGTCGAAGGCATAGAGGAGTGGAAGCGACCTCTCGCTGGCAGGAAGACTTTACTCCCTGTGGGGCTCGCCCGTTAGGCTTTTGTACCGTCCTCTCGGTGTCATCATCTCAGCCGCACGTCGTCGATATCTGCAAGTACAAGCTTTTATCGGTGACTCAAAGGGAAGGAATCCTAGCCACAATATGAATAACACTATTGGTTACTTCAGGTCTCTAAAATCTTACGCCCCATTCACACGCTGCAGCAGCATTGAAGCAGTGATGAAGGGGCTGTTATGCACTGCGTAGCGGCCCCTTTATTGTTGCTGCAACACTGCTCCGGTAAAAGTGTGAATTGGCAATGTTAATCCTGCTTGCGTAACACCCAGATTCTTAAACGGACGTCAACGCAGGAAAAACCGTGGAGTCGAATAGTTGCTGTGCGAATCATGTGTTGAATATTAACAAGTAGAAAAGGAAATCAAATCAATTTGTACAGGTTCGATTACAGATTCATCTCATCACCGCTTTGCGCTGCACCGCCCCTTGCCTGGTGGGAAACCGGTCCACTGGCAACTAAGGCATCAATACGATAATCTTTCTTAGCTACCGTGGTCATCTTTAGAACACTAGACAAACAGATGTTCTCTTGACATAACGTAACGCGACAACTAGATTCGCGGTGTTGAAAACCTATTCTCGACTTCGCCCCGTCCTGAGTTCTCTGCCTCTATGCTTAAATTTCAACACAAAGTGCCTTAAAAACCTAAATGGTTCGTTTTTCCAGTCCTGGAGCACCTTATCAATTAGATCTCTAATTCTGGTGCGATGAAAAGCTCTCACACCTGACTAGTGAGAGCTGAACTAGTAACCTTTGGTTACATTTAGGTGAAACACGATGTAGATTTCATTTTTTCACAAACCCCTCTGGATTAGAGGGCGACAAATTGAGCTTGAAATTACTGGTTTTATTTGACTCAAACTTTTTCAAGTCTGTGGGACACTTATCATTCGCTGCTATATATTCCTCTATGTATGGGAAGATCTGACCACATTTTTGTGTCAATAGGTGCAATAACGCTGTTCAGTACTCTGCTGGATTCAAATACGATGTGAGGTCGGTAGTTCAATCTTCCTGCTGTAAAAAATGTGTGTATTCTCTTTCTTCGTTTTTTCGTTTCTTCTGAAGTCACCGCTTAATTTGCAATTTCTCATGTTCTCCTTCGATTGCGTAACTTGTACTGGCGTTGTTAAGACCCTTTTGAAGGCCAGGGGTATCGTGTTTCTCTCGTAATTGTAGGGAATTTGTGTTACTACGGCTTATAAGATGAATTTCAAAGACAACCCATGTTCAATTAGATGACTTCCTCTGCCAGATAAGTAATAATAGGTTAACCGTTCGACTTAGAATCTGGGAAAAGCAGTCCTCTAAGGTTGGCCAGGTGCCCTCCAAGGAACAGTGATACTTCTGTCTTTTCAGCTTAGTCCCTTCTCGTCTCAGAGTCCGCAATTTATCAGTATTGAAGCGCTATCAGTATTTAATAAACAAGGAGTCCTGAAATGTTTCTCTAATCTTGTTCTGGTCGTTACTGACGTTGTCCACCCACCTCTTCTTAGGTGGACGTGTCTTCAGTTTTCATCTTCATGTGAAACAAGAGTAATCGACCTGATTTAAGGTGAAAAGTTGAACATGTCTGTACTCCTTTTTTGGTCTTCCATCGCGCTTTTTATACTACCTCGAACAATTCGGTTTATGATGAGCTTCAAGGTCTTCTGTTCATTTATTTCTTTAGTGGTGTCTTCCTAAGCTTCTGAAATCTATTCTCTTGTAACCGATACCCCGATACACATAGCATAGCAAAAGTTTGCCTCTTTGAATTTTTTTCAGAAGGTAGCCAGAAGGCGAGAGAAGCGAGGTCAACACAAAGGTGGAACGGTGCTAATTTGATCTGTGAAGCTCTGACATTCCTTCACAATTTTTTCCTATCAATATTGATTCATTGCGAAGGATCCAACAGTGATTGCTATCCAAGTTCAAACTCAGACACGAATACGGGGATTTAACACATTCTGGTGTTGGCTCGGTGACATGTCGTACTGTCTGTTATTTAGTTGAGCTGCCAATTATTTGAGGATTGCACTTCTCACCCGCCCAGTCCACATTGCAATTTGTCCTTAACAAATGAAAACAACCAGCTGTCGTATTGTTTTAATCTACTGCAGAAAACTCGTCGCTTAACTCACTATTTGCTCATAATTAAGTACTCATTGTTTTACGATATCTCCGATGGAAAAACACCATGCCCGAGACATCAAACAGGTTTGAGTTTTACGTCTACGATGAATCGTTTGGAAATCTAAGGACGTCATTCATCTTCGATTACTGAGCACACCTACAATACCGCTCATAAGTTGTGTCCCAAAAAGTAAATGTTACGAGAAGCAGTTCCAATTTCTGACTCAGTAAACCGAACTGCCGACCCAAGGGTTCAAAAAGTTACCTGGTTACGGTCTCGACCACAATCAATCAGATTGTCGGATTCCGTGATGCTCAGGATGAGTTTGCCATATGAACGTTCCCTACCGAATGTGTTCCGAGTATTAGAATTTGTGATCAACCTCAGTGGGAGAAGACTTCAACGAGATTTCTCTTCATCTCATCAGCTTTCCTCTCTTTGCGCAAGGAGAAACGATGTTGCTCCTGCTTGTGTAGGATACATGGACGCGAGACGTACACATATTTGAGCAGAATTGACACCGCACATGATCTCGTGGACCGTGTTATGTTATAGTTACAAAGCCTTTAAACTAAACTAGTTCGCACCTCAACGTGGAGTAGCGTCAATCGTAGGGGGAGGAATGCATTGTTTTCGAGAGAAATTTTGATAAGGCGGCATGTAATTTTCAAATCAAACAAGATGACGTGAAAGAAAAACGTAATTTTTTTCCACGAAATTCATCGAGATCAACATTTGAGATTGTCTGCAGAGGAGGTGCTACTGTGCGTATACTTTTGCTCAAAAACTACTTACCCTGAACTACCTACAACTTGAGCTAGCCAGCCTCCACCATTCTAGACAGTATTATTGCTGAAGTTAGGGGGGATGTTCGGAAATGATGACAGCTCGGCATATCAATAAAAAGAAACGTAAATGAAAAATGAAAAAAATGATGAACGTGAAATCCACCCAGCCTGAGATCGAGTTTGTAACCACAGTTGAAAGCGGGGTGAAACCCATCGAACAACTGAAACTGAATGAATAAGTTTGTCTGCGATAGTGGTGCTCATCGCACACACATGATTCCAATGGCAGCAAAATCCCCTGCCTGTGCCCCTGATATGGGGGTAGAGTGGTTCAATAGAGCCCGAATTCCTGAATTTTTTTTGAGCCATGGCGAGCTTTTGATAATCACTTTATGATATCTCACGAAATGCAACGTAATATTCAACAAAATGTCAAAACGGGAATTACTCGTGATTTTTTACTCATTTGTGCGCTTTGGGACATCTATTTCGAAGAAGTTGCCAAGATGCAGCTCATCTCAACGACATTGCGACCATACTGACTGCCTTGGAAATTTCATTCCTTTATTTCTTGATTTTCTTCATTCATAGCCAATCTAACATTTAAAACTTCTACATCATATGACTGTCGGACATGGATACTAACATAACATAATAATAATAATAATAATAATAATAATAATAATAATAATAATAATAATAATAATAATAATAATAATAATAATAATAATAATAACAACAATGATAAGATCAACATCCAGAATCGAAATCGACCGTTAAAAAGGTGATCTGATAGTTTGATTTGCAGCCGTTTTGTTCGCCGACAGTGGAGTCGTTTGATTCAGTGATGAATAGCATTTTCTCTTCATTGAGCTGCCAACAAAGAGTTTTCAAATTGCTTGGTTGCGCTATGGTTTGGTTTTTTTCATTCTCAAAATTTGAAACGAACGTAAAAGTTGTAGAAAATAATATCTCGTACCCTATTGTAAGATCTCTGCTGAAAATAATTTCTGGAACCCTACTATAACCTCTGAAACTAGATCTCAGAGCAGGCGAGCTGCGATCAGCCGTAGAAGCGATGCCAGCAGCCAGACGTTCGTTTGTTACCCTCCTCAGCAGGCTTGTAAAACTGTCGTCTTGATGAATTGTCACACCCATCAGTGCCATAGCTGGGTTGATGCACAGTTTACCACCAGATGTAACAACTATAGCTGCCCACGTCAATACCTGTGTTTGTATAGCTCCAACGGAGCAAAAATTGCGCAGTCCCAAAATACAGCCAAGTAAATAACACCATTTACGTGAATTGGGGCGTTACGGTTAGCTATCGGGTTTTTATTCTGGTTTTCTGTTATATTCTATTTTCTATTCTATTTTATTTATTCTGGTTTTTTTATTTTATTACCGCTGTTTGCGGTTTACTACTACGTATGCTAAAAAACGATGTTGTAATGATGGTTCTAGGTTCATCGCGAATATCGCGGCTCAGATGGGACTCGAACTCATGACTCAGACCCATCCGCGACACGTGTGTAAGGCCACTACACCACTGATTGTGAGGCGCCAATCATTTGCGCTACTCTAACACCTTCGTTAGGCCAGAAGACTTTTACTTCCAGCGCTCATACTTTATTACGGTTCGAGTCGATAAGCCGGGTTCGGTCCTGTATTAGGTAGGCTGAAAGCAACTTACAATTGTATGCTAGAGCATCGCAAAGGCGGCTCAGTGGTATATTCGCGATTTTTGCGATGATCCCAGCACCATCGTTACGACACCATTCTCTAAGATCATGTTTTTATTATTGAAAATATGTTAGCTTATCACACTTGATTGTCTTCTAGCAGCATCGGTCTCCTTCGGAAGTTTTGTTGCCCTCCTTCCATGGATTATATAGCTCTCGTTACGTTGTTATATTACTGTAGTTCCTTACTAATCATGAAGCTTAGTTGCAAACTACTTGCGTACTATTATCTCTTGGAGCTTGTCGCTAGGTGTTTTTTGCCCTTTTCTGCTCAGCCTTATCTTGCCATTTTCCGTTCCTGCTCTTGCTGATTGTTTTAGTGTGTGCACTGTCCAAGAGCTTTCACCTTCTCTTCAAAAAACCACCGAGATGAAAACCTTTATTGAAGCCTTGATGATGATGTCAGCTTTGTTCCGTAAGAAAACAGTAAAAGTACTGCACAAATAATTAGAATGAAAAAATAGTAAAACATAGGGCAATGTCAACATAAGTTCAGTAGAGCTGCAAGATCACTGTCTTTATTCTTGTCGTGTTCTTCCTTCCCTCCAATTTTCAAAATTCTCCTTGAACAAAAGAATCGACAGGAACAATGTTGGTTAACTTCATAAGAACGCCGACTTGGAATTACTGATTTACATCTACGATAACGTCGTAATGGTCGAATAACCTTCTTAGCCTCTGCTCCTGATCTGTTGACCGAATCGATTACTTTTTTCGATTTTTGTTTTCTGCTGCCTCAATCTGTTGTGTTTATTTGTCGTATCACACTTGTTCGTCTACTACGTTCGCAACTGTTCGCAGCGACGGAAACGAAAAACTAGTTGTGAATAATCGGCTTTTTAGGAGCACAAAAGCGTTGGTCGCGGTCAACTTCCGTTATCTATTTGATGTATTTCGTGTCACGTGTTAACTTTCACAAAGATTCTTCGATTCAATCATTAACTCACTCATTTGTAGCTCACAAAGCAGTATGTGAACCTAAGTTGATCTGTCGATGATTACTCCCTAGAGAGCGCAGTAGCACTCCAAATTCCAGCATCTCATTAAAAATCCTGTCGCGTCCTATAAATAATCCTATAAATCATAGTACAGAAACCGCATATGGTTCACAACCGCTTAACAAATCGGTGTTTTCACCTTCTCAGACAAGTTTGGTAGCGGTTTACCACGACTTACGAGAGGTTTGCTTACCCTTCCGAGGGGACTGCTTGCTTATCGTAAAACTAAGTGCCGTTTTCCTCCGAACAACAGTGACAAACTGATTGTTATCCAAGATGCACCCTTGAAAGATGAAGGAGTGAACTTCCAAACCGTCGCTCGTCATCTTCAGATACCATTTCCACAGCTCCAGCTGTCACTCGTTGTTAGTGTAGGACGACGAACGATACGAAACATCAGCCTGTCACAAGAAATTTCCATTTTAAAAACCTTTCAAGACATTGCAGCAACAGTTTATGCGAAGGTCGATGCTAAGGTTTGAAGAAAAGATATTTTGGGAGAAGTCAACGATTTCGAATCTAACAACAATATGAGCGTTACATGCTGAAGCGAAAAGTTCCGAAAAGGTCCACGGTCTTCTAGCATTCGAAGGAAGTGTTTCCAGAGCGCAATCAATTCCATTTTACAGCGATCTCTCACCTGCAAGTGTATCAAAGTTCTCCGTATATGTCGCTTCCGCTGAAACAGAAGCGTCTTTTCGTGTCACGAGTTCAGTCTTATTTAAAGACCTCGCGTATTTATTATATACATAATGTATAAGAACTGCTCTGACAATGAGTGAAACAATAGCAAATCGTCAGAAGCAATAATGCTCATCTATCTTTTGTTTCGAGCTCGCCTTTTCGCTTGAACGTGAAATCAGATTGTCATTTTCTATTTTTGTCAGCGTTACGACAAGACCGCACTCTTCAAAACTTGCAAGAAAATATGCCTGATTGTAACCTTGTACCACAGGTTGGCTAGCAAGTACCACATGTTCATGGTTCATTGAAAACTCTGAAAATTTCTTTTTCTCCTGTTCTAGAACTTTCTAAAAATTGTAATGTTTGAGAGACACCGAGCGGCAGCATTGATCTAAAATCATCGAGTTATTAACATCACGAGACCTTTCATAAGTGAGAACGTATCCTACTGAAGTCGATGACGAACGGCGCATTTGGAGAATGAAGTTTTCGGTCCAGTGGAGTAGTGCAGTAGCATCACGATGCTCAGGATAGGGCCAAGATTCGGGTTCGAGTCCACCCTTAGCCACGTTTTTTGCGACAAACCTACAACCATGTTTACAATTTTCACTCCTAGTGAAGTCGTATAGGCTGTGTTGAGTGAATATTCTCTTCTTTTGTCCTTTCTCTTATCATTCTTGTCATTTTCTGAGTTTTTGTGAGGAGTTCGTAGGTGGCGTTATTTGCACCACAGTGTGCTGCCTTTATGAGCTTGAAATCACTCACTGATAGGATATTTATTGTCAGCCCAGTCTTCTCTGACTGCCTATACAGAGGAGAAAACAGCTAGCCAGTCGAGTGAATCCTCTGAGAAGCAGATCGCTCCAGATGTGCTTTTTTGAGGAGCTCACGTTTTGTCACCTCTGAAGTTCACCTTCAATTATCTATGCAACACACTAATTTTATAATACATTTTTGCTGAGTGTTCTGATTATTCCAGGCCTTTGCACTGTCTTGAGCAGTTTCAGATAAGTTTACATTTTCAGATAAATATTTGGAACGTCTCTTTCGAATAATTCCGCGTGTGCGAAAGTCTACGCTCTTAAATAACTCCAATTTCAGAATGTCTAGAGCACCAACCATGTATGCAGACCGATTTCGTTACGTACTATTGTTGCTGGGGTTTCTTTGCCTTACCTCTATTTGCTCGAATTACATCATCATCAACTTCACGTTCATATGCATGGCGAATGACACTTCGGATCAAATTGACACCGAGAATGGCGTGAGCTCTTTTATTTGGTGTTTGGGAACACGGGAGCAGAGCAAATATTGAAAATAGGAGATAGCTGGTGTCCAACAGCGTTCGCTTCTTTCTCCTGAAGTCCGCCATTTTGCTCTCTCAGACCATTTTTGTACGGCTGGTGTAGCCATAAATGAGGCCCCTTGAACGTTCTAATGAACTGTTCAATAGACGTTGTGAAAGTTGATTTTTGAGAGAATACTACTGAGGTTCAGTACGTAAAATACTGCTGAAATCAGGCAGTAAAGTTGATGTTTTAGACGCTCGTGAGCCGCTACAATTACAATCCGAAGGAGAAAAGCGCTATCATATGGGCTGTCGCTCTAGGCACAATTCTCGGCACATTCCCCATCAATTACGCGTATATCAGATTTGGTGCAAGGTAGAATTCTATCATTGAGAAATAAGTGGTTTTGTTGCAGTTTCAACTAGCGCGTGTTCAGATGGCCGTTTTTTATTTCTGGTATGCTTTCTGTCATCTCAACTGCAGCGATTCCTCTTGCTGCGCGTACCAATATTCTATTTCTTCTCGTATTCAGATTCATACAGGTTGGACAATTTGTTCATCAGAATTTCATTGTCTCTTCTTGATTTTTCTTGTTTCTAAAAAAATAGGTAAAGCAATGAACACTGTAGAGCCCACATTAATATCAAAAAGATAAGGATCAAAATTACCATGGAATTGGCATCAGGTACTAAGGAGATCGTGCTCGTCGTTCGCGCGTCACCTGCTCAAAATCGAGCGCAGCTGAATTTGAAGAAAAGGAATCGAGTCGTGTCCTGTTAATTGGCTTTTCTCGATTATTTTTGAAGGTTGAGAACTAACACGAATTTTAAAATTCAGTAAAATGAGGCGATTATCTCTGAACGCTTCCTGTTGTTGCACAATGAAGCAAGGTGAACCGTAGAGAGGACAGTAAATGGCAGACGTTCAATATCCTATTTTTCTGGTAACGCCTTGTTCTTGGTTGAGCACTTACTGCTTATTTTTGAAATTCAAAGGGTTATGTTGTCATCAAATGAAGTGAAATTGTTTAATGATAAGGTTCGATTAAACCACTTTACCCTTCATTTCAGGGACTTGCATACGCTGCTGATTTTGCTGCCATCGGAATCATGTGCGTGCGATGGGCACCACTGTCTCAGACAAGCTTATTCATTAGCATTTTGACGTGTTTCACCCCGGTTTCAACCGTGGTTACAAACCCGCTCTCGGGTTGGGTCGGTTTTACGTCACTTAGCGATATGGATATTCGAAACTGTCATCATCTGTGAACGCTTCCTGTAGCTGCAGCAATGCGTCTGAAACGGTCCCGAAGAATTTTGGAAAAAAAAGAGACGCCGAAATTTCGGGAAAAATGAGACCGCCTGTCAGCCAGAATAAAGTGATTATATCAAACTTGGTTCAGCTGCGAAAATCAGACATCGCCACCTCAATCTATAATAGTTCCACTATAAGACTTTGACGAGATATAACTGTAAAGTGTCTTTCGCACATTTTTGCAATAGCAAATTATGTCTCAATGGATCCGACCTTGTCCACATAATCATTTTGGGCTGAAACTTTGCTTAGGGTTGTTATCAGGGGCGCCGATCACGAATCTGACACCCATTTTTCAATTTGTGGGCATAAACCAACCATATCATTAGCTAAGTACGATATAACTTTTTGTCCAACGTCAGTCCGGTGAATTGCCGCGACGGAGCGCATCTATTGCGGGAATACGCCGCCCCCTTTCTAGTGCCTTACTTTGGATAACTGCTACAGTAGAATCTAAAGTGGCCCTAAATAGCACAAACACTACAAATATGAGATGGGCTGGAGATACTAGGCTCGTAATAAAAAAAGTCGCGACCAAGGAGGGAATGGAGACCCTGTAAAAAATTGAAAGTATTTTTTTTTACAACGATAGTGATATTCTGCGTTTACCGCTGCTTTTTCAATTTCGCGTTATAAATGGTAGATAGTTTTGAAACGAGAATAGCTCATAGCAGAACTACAATATTGGTATATCGATATCTTTTGCGTTACCTCCATGGTTTGCATAAATGTTGAAGGAACCCGGCTTTAAGTGATTACACTACTAAACAACCAAGCGTTGAATAATGCACGACTAGGCATCTATACGATGTATTGATGAGTGGAAATGTTTTGACAAGGCCCACATAGCCTTTCTGCTTCGAGGAAGTTGTAAAGTTCACTAATTTTATAAAAAAAAGGAGGAATATGTGGGCATTAACGAAACAGTAGGACCTAAGGTTTCTTGAGGTCGTTGGGTATGTTTTGTGGTGTTATAAAATTAGTATTGTGTAATCGTTTCATTTCTGAATGCACGTACTTTCGCTATAAAGTATCGAAAAGACAAATCGATTGCCAGAGACAACTGACATCAACTCTTTTCTAATACAATTTAAAATTTTTCAGCTATGCGAGTCCTCCCTTGGTTGGCGCTCTGCCTACTACTTTCATGCCGGATTCGGACTGCTGATGTTCATTTTATGGCTTGTTTTCTACCAAGATGATCCTCAGCTGCATCCAAGCGTCAGTGAGAAGGAGCTGGAAAAAATTCAAAGAAACAAAACTCAGGCACACATCGAACGGGACAGTTTTGTTCCATACAGGGTCAGCACATTTTTCATTGAGTTCCATCAGACATTTTGAAATCTTGCTTAGAAATTTGAGGTGTCCCGTTGGATGATTAACTGATGCTTTTCAGGAGATTCTGAAGAACAAAGTTATTCTCGTGGTATGGTTTAATGCGTTTGTGGAAATGGTCACTGTGACGTTGCTTCTTGTCTATGCTCCAATATACTTCCATGTGGTCTTGGGATACAACGTCGCTACAACGGGTGAGATAAGCCTCGCTTAGGAACTTCTAACAAATGAACAGACTATTAAAAGATTCCAATTCAAGGTATTTTGGTGTCATTTGCTGCTTCGATACATTTGCCGCTGAAATTTGCCGGAGGTGTACTCAGCGATAGGATTATGTGAGTCCGATTTTTCACTGAATATGATTTTCTTAATTTAAAATATGTGATTATTCAAAAGCAATTTAAACTATCTGACCTCTCTAATTTCCAATTTTTGACGGGTAATTCAGAACTTTTCTATGGAAGGAACTCAATGACGCTCCCATGTTTGAACCCAGTATCTCCGCTCATATGTATTATATTCATTTACACCATGTTACAATGAACGGGAATTATCGCTCTCTCTCATTTCCATTGCGACCACGTCAGTGCTCAAATATCTTTGGTCGATTCATTTCCGTCCATTGATGGAGGGTGTCCTCATAATATTAATCAATAATCGGAGGAATGACCTACAAAACAAACATAGTTGGCTAAAGTGATAGAAGTTTGAAGAATATTCACATAGTTTGAGCTGTGTCAAAATTTTACGACGATCTTCTGATGAATAAATCGCAAAATCGCATACAAAAGCTCGTCGACAATTTGAGAAACAGTGGTGCTTGGAGTTCTGAGGCTTCTCACAGAACCCACTATGCCAGGTGTCGAAGTTTTTACCTTCCTTCTTGCTGAATGCTTAGGGGACTGATCATGTGGTGATCGACACCTTTACCCTTGACCTCTACCTTAACCTTGCTGAATCAGCGGTTCATCATGACGGTTGCGTTTGACAACATACCTTCAACGTTGATTTTGACTAATGCAGTTAGGGTTTGTTCCCGGTTGCCTTCATGCTTTGTCATCCGCTTGATTTCAACAGTTTTTTAATTAATTAAATTATTTGTTTAGGTGAGAATGAGACACACGTGAAAGAGAGAGCTAAAAAATCACTAATCTTATTGTAAATGAATGAACCACGTTATTTCAGGAGCGTGTCCGAACCTTCAAAGATGCGATTCTTCAACTCGATCGCCGTTGGATTGGCGGGTGTGTTCTGTGTGATGATCGGAATATTTCCTGCCGAATGGTCACGAACAGGAGTTGGACTATTCACAGCTGTTATAACATGCATGGGAATGAATCCCGGTGGATTCTACAAATGTGGTACTCTTTCGTCTCGGTTAGTTCACTCTTACTCCAGTGTTAAAAAAATATAGACACCGATATCCACAATTCGCCTTTCGGAACAAAGATTTTGTGGTGTTCTGTTCTACGAAAACCCTACAAAAACCTTTTCTCGTTCCGATTTATAAACAGTTGGTGAGGAATGTCCTCCAACCCTCAATTTGACTGTTCGTCAAAACTTTGGAAAAGAGAAAACTTTTTTTTCCAATCTCAGACGTTCTACAGAAGCAGAATAAGTTTCTAAATGACCCGACTTTACGAGAATTAAGCCAAAACGGACCGGATGTATAAGAAGGGTACAATGTGATGAATGCATAGAATGATTTTTAATTTGTTGAACGACAACGCACAGCAAAATGCACAATACAGCAACCAAAAATATATAACTACGTAACTGCAGAACAGAAGACTTGAAAAGTAGAGAGGAAGCAAAAAATTGGAGGAGATTGTGAGATCCAGAAAAGCTCGACTGATTCATCGCCTTGTTAATCCCGAGCCCATGTAGATCAAAACTGTGCGCACCTGTTTATCTGGACTCCCATTACAGTAGAGTTTACAATTCACCTAATAATTGGAATAGTTCTTGATAGTAACGGTGTTTAGAATCATTACGTTTTGAATGAAATGAAGCAGAGAAATTGTAGGGAAACTTTTCTTCCATCATCATCGTTCACGACGCTACGAGTGCGAGCTCTCGACTTTTCTCCCAAGGGTTTTCACTCGCGTCTAAGGACACAACGGACGTCCACTTGACGCGCTCCATTGCAAACCGCGCGCGTGCGCGACGCGGCACACCAATCTGGGTTTGTCCACGCCTGCGCACCGTCCCCGGTCCAGGGTTGAGCGTGGGGTGCGATGATCGCAGGGGGGGGGGTCGTACCGCCGTCATGGTTGAGGGGGGGGGGTCGTACGTGTGAGGGGGGTCGTACATTTTGTGATGGTCTAGAAATTACGAGCAGTTGCCTTAAGGAAATGTGCGGAATCATATTGTTATCAGTTAGCATGCTTCAGATTCAAACGGACGCATATGGCCTCGCAAAGTTTTTACATCGTTTTAGCAAATTTTTTAGAAGTAGCCTAGTCATTCTGTTTTCGGTTTATGAGTGCTCAATAATTGCTTTCTGCTTTCAGATGATCACATTGCGACAGCATGTGCGGCTGGATCGGTGTCGAGCGAAACAGGAATCTTTTCCAGAGAACAATGAGTAGTAGTAGTAGAAGCTAGTTCACGTAGCTGTGAATAAAGAAGTTTGCCTGACTTGCTGTTTTCGAGATTTGAAATGAATAAATTCAAAACTGTTTTGTACCATTGAAGAAGAACAGTACTTGATGAGGGTTGTTTCTTTTTTCAAGAGCTTGGAAAGTATGTGTAACAGTTATTTTTTATTTGTTATTTGTTATTTTTATTTTTATAATTTATTTTATTTATTTATTTATTCTTTTCTTATTTTTTATTTTTATTCGTGTTATTTTTTTACATTTTAGAGTCGAAAAATTACCGAAATTAATGAGGTTAAAATGAACCATCGACCATAGCCAACACTGAGTAAAAAGATCGCACCCCCCTGCGCGCCTAGGAGATTTACTCTTATTGGAGTTTTATATTTTTCGTAGATAGCGCTTTTCCTCTAATTTTCGACGCGGTTATGGCACCTTTTCAATTTTGATTTTGAACGGAGATATGAATTTTTAAATGATCACCTTCATTTCTGAGATGACCAGTAGGAGTCGCGGCTTTCTGAGTGTTTTCAATCAAAAAATCATATCTTTGTTCAAACTCAAAATTGGAAAAGTGCCGTGACCAATTATAGAACTACATAAAATTCTCTATCAAACAAAAATAGAAATTCTTTTAAACACGAAATCCCCTAGGCGCGCAGGGGGGGGGGTGCGATCTTTCTGCGATTTTAAGCCGAAATCGCAGAAAGA